>PVKS010027425.1:0-27524 GCA_004027875.1 Aplodontia rufa
GAGCCTTGGGCCTGTCCTCCGAGGTTGAGGCCGGACTTCATGCAGCCCAGCCTGCCTCCGACAATGGTGTCTGGAGGCATTGCTGTGTCTCAAACCAGGCTGCCGGTCACTAAGGGGTCTGGCCAGGAGCCAGGCTACAGAAAGCCTTTCTTCAATAAGCCCAGGCCTTGTGTCTTAGGTCCCAGAGGAGCAGAGGCAGCTCTTTGCTTGTCCATTCTCCTCTGTCCTTCTGACTCAGGAAAGCCCCAGAAACTTCCTATAGGAGGAGCAAGACAGGCAGGAACTGCTTCCTTAATCCAGCCAGCAGCCTTGTCTAGTCTGGAGAGGCCTGTTCTGGAAGATGAGAGGCCTGTTTTCTGGGAATACCCTGGTCTCGGTAGTTCTTGGCCTGAGCCAGCTGTTGAGGCTTGGGGGCCACTGAGGCCATAGACTCAAAGCAGGGCTATGGGCTTGTTCCCTGGGGCGCCCAGGTGCTGAGAGGAGGCCATACCATCCGGAGTGGAGTATGCAGTGTAGAGACCTGTCACCTGCACATCAGGGAAGGACTGGTCGTTGCCACCAGAGACAGGGGTCAGGCCAGAGACCCCCAGGTCACAGCCAAGCGGGGAGTCTGTGAAAGCCCCCAGAGTGTCCAGGCTGAAGCCCTCATCCTTCATCTCTTCCCAGAGGTTCCCTTTCAAAGACAAAAGCACCAGGGTGAGCTGGCTTCATATCAAACAGAATCAAGTTCCAATCCCTGTCTTAGGGAAGAGCAAAGAAACAGTGTGCAGGAGCCAGAGTTCGATCCCCACCCTCTCTTCCTGCTGTGTGTCTTTGGGAAAGTCACTTCTGTCTCTGAGCCTCAGAATAATTGGAGAATGATCAGAAAAATTATCTCAGAGGCCTGCAGCCAGAGATAAACAACAGGAGGTGTGAAAAGCTGTGAGTTCTCCTTAAAATGATGCCATCATGGTCAAGCCAGGAGGACAAAACCAGGGTTCCCCTTTCTTCAGCTGCCTAAGCAGGTGCACCCATGTTAGGGGCTGGAGGAACTTGAACCACTGAAACCTGATGCCCCTCCTCTGTTCTCTCATTCATTCATTCACAGCCCATGTATTGAGGATGCCCATGTGGCAGGCAGTGGGTCACAGTGTGACCTGGTGTGGGGTTGACATATGCAAGTTGAAGCAGTGACAGATGACACTAGGTGCCTGCTAACTGCTTCATATGCTAGTATTAGGTGGTTGCCATGGCAGTGAGGCCAACGCAGGCAGCTGGTCCTGCTCTCTTGCTCACCCAGCAATGTCACTCCGCCCCACCCCCAATATCCCTCTCTCATCTCCAGGCTCCTCCGGCCTCACCCTGCAGGGCAAAGTCCACGATGCTGGGGTCCAGGGCGTCCACCTCAGTGTTCACGTCAGTGCTGATGTTGATGAAGTCCACAGGAGCCCTGCCCAAGGCGGGCTGTGGGAGGGGGCTGGGGCTCAGGTCGGGCAGGGCATGAAGGGGCGGGGTCTGGGCAGGTGCTGGGGAGTCTGGGGCC
The DNA here is from genome assembly GCA_004027875.1 of Aplodontia rufa. Classification (NCBI taxonomy): domain Eukaryota; kingdom Metazoa; phylum Chordata; class Mammalia; order Rodentia; family Aplodontiidae; genus Aplodontia; species Aplodontia rufa. The sequence goes on from PVKS010027425.1 coordinate 1,523, forward strand.
AGGTGTGCCTGGGGTTGGACCTGGTGGTGCAGGGGCATGGACTGCAGAGACAGGGTCATCAGTGGCTGTGGTGGGAGCTGGGAGATGGCCAGACAGCTATGGGCCACAGCCACCGTGGTAGCATGAGTCAGCACAGGGGCCTCAGGCTCCCCAGGTTTGCCAGGTCGCCGGCAGCTTTCCGGCCGGTCTGAGATCAGCTTGTCCAGTTCCTCTGCAAACAAGTGGGAAAGGTCACTCAGAACCCACCCTGTGGTACCAGACCCCAGCCCAGGCCTGATCCAAGTGCCAGTGCTACCACCTGTGTGAACTCAGCAAGCCTCTTGAACTCTCTGAACCTCTGTCTCCTCCTCTATGAGATGGCATATATGGTATGCATAAAGGGATGTTGTGGAGATGTAATGACATCAAGATGGGGCAGTGCCATTGAGGAATGAGATGTGCCATCAAGTAATAACATCAGCCTGTCTCCTTTGAGAGTGCCTTACAGCTCAGGCCTGTAGCCCTGGGACTTCCCTCAAAATTCATACCAACCATGGCCCAGGAGAGGCAGGGATTATGGATCCCATGATTGTGGGATGAATTTTGTTAAAAATCACTCCCTGCTATGAAAAAGACATTAAAAATTGTTGCTGTGGGCTAAAAATCGAGTCCTCTGGGGCTGGAGCAGTGGCTCAGGGGTTACAGTGCCTGCCTGGCATGGTTCAAACCCCAGAACCACGTACCCAGCTAAGTGTGGGAGCGACCAACACACATGAAAAACTGAATAAAAAATTGGTTCTATCTTTATATCCAAGAGGACTTGATTTTTTTGTTTTTAAAGAGAGAGGGATAGTGAATCAATTCTGTTTAGGTTTTAACGTGGCTTTCGTTGCTCCGACACTTGGTTGTGTGCGTGGTGCTGGGGTTCCAACCGTGTCCCTAGGCATGCCCGGCAGGCGCAGTACCCGCCGAGCCACCGCTCCAGCCCCAGGAGCTACTCTTATTTCTGGTTGATGGCCACGTCTCGAAGGTGACAATGCAGAGGCTGGACCATTAGGTCCCACGCTGTTTGGGCCACGTGCACATGCGAGCGCACGCTGGATGTGCTCTATTATTTCAACCTCTCTGCCAAGGTGGTTGGGAAGGATTGTTATCCCATCGCTGCTTGGTTTGGCATTTCTATGGCAGAAACCGGAAACGGTGGTGGTGAGATTCAACGACTTTTCCGTTTTTGACCAGGCCCCGCAACCTGTCAGCCCCTGGACGTGTGAGAAGAAGCAGGGTCCCAGGCAGGGACCCGGAAGATCCCTAGGCAGAAGCCAAGCGCTGCGGGCTGGGCAGGGAGGTGGCGGGCGTGGCCGGGAGGTGGTGGGCGTGCCCGGGTGGGCGTGGGCGTGGCTGAGGGCGTGACCGGGTGGTGGGCGTGGCGTGGTGCAGGCGAGAGCGGGTGGTGGGCGTGACCGGGAGGCTGTGGGCGTGGCTGAGGGGCGTGGCCGGGAGGTGGTGGGCGTGCCCGGGTGGGTGTGGGCGTGGCGGGGGCGTGACCGGATGGTGGGCGTGGCCTGGCTGGGCGAGAGCTGGGTGGAGGGCGTGGCTGAGGGCGTGGCCGCGCGCGGGCGCGAGGCAGGGAAGCCCAGGCCTCACCCGGGTTGGCCATGCTCCGCTGAATGGCAGCGAGGTCTTTCCTCTTCCACTTGTGCATCTCCTCCTCCATCTTGTCGATGCGGGCCAGGTTCAGGGCCCACAGGCAGCCCTTGCGGGAGGAGCCGCTCATCTTGTTCTCCACCTTCTCGAAGCACTTGTTGAGGGACAGGTTGTGCCGCACGGAGTTCTTCCAGCCGTCTGGAGCCGTCTGTGGGGAGGCGTGGGCAGTCAGGGGGCCCTGCGAGACTTTCCTAGGACCCCTTCCTTCCTCACCTGGCTGCTGGCAAACTGAGGCCCATCGGGGCAGGATGCAGCAGTGTCGGGGACAACGCGACCGTGGGCAACACTCAGCAGCAAGTTGGAGAGGCGGGTGGGGGGGTGCAGCAAACGGGAGCCCAGCGCCCGCGTGAAAGGGCATTGCAAGGGAGCCAGCCACTGTTAGGACCTGAGGATGCAACCCGGGCAGCTGGAGTTTCCGTTCCTTCTCCCACTTGAGCAGCAAGCGAGAGTGACACTCGTCAGTGGGGCAGTCATGTGTATTCAGTGCAAATCATTTTTAAATGCTCATACTTTATTGCTAGGTAAGCAGATATTGCAACCTCTCGCCCCCTAAACACACATTTTGCAGCAATATTTCTGCCAAGATTATCTTCAGGCCAGGGATCCTATACCTTGGTACTCTCTGACTTCCTGCTCCTTTTTTTGCTTTGATACTAACAAGGATGACTAATGGCCGAACATATGCCAGTACCTACCAGGATTTTTATGTGGAAAATAAATACACCAGCTGGGTTTTATTTTCCCCCATGTTACAGATGAGGATACTGAGGTTCACAGAGGTATAGTGCATTGTTATGTTTCACTGAGTCTGTGCTGAATAACTGGGCTGGGTCCTCTACCTCTGCTCCCTGAAATGGGTGGTGAACTTCATCCATCAGAGATCCCAGCTCAAATGCCCCCCCCCCCCCTTTTCAAATGCCTCTGTGCGAATGTGTGTGCTGTGTCCTTACCGCCAGGAACAGACACAACTGGTGCCTAAGAGGACAGCCCAACTTGGTCTAGAGCCAGCTCTGGATTTGGTAGTGCCAGGGAGAGGCCAGGGTGGCTCCTGCACCCCACCCTGGTTAGAACCCTCACCTTGAAGTAGGGGAAGTGCTCCTTCATGAAGCTGTAGATCTCACTCACAGGCAGGCTGCCAGTCTTGCTGTTCTTCAGCGCCATGGCGATCAGACAGCTGGGGGCAAGAGATGGGGTATGCAGGCCAGGTGTGAAGGGTTCCCTCTGCCAGGAAGCCAGCCCCTCACTGCATTAGCTCTGGACATCTTTTCATGGCCTGACGTATTTCTGTGTCTTATCTTTCTCCTCGACCCTGGGTTTAGCCATTGGTATTGATTTGAGGAATTTTATCTTTTCTTCTTTTTACCCTGTCCCCATAATTAACATCTCTGGATCTGTAGACTCTACCTAGGTGCATCCCCCTTGCCAAACCCCTGAGATACACAATACTAGTACTGCAGTGACTTTCTTCATTTGAGGACACTGAGGCTCAGAGAGGCCAAAACACTTTCCCAAGGCCACACTGCCTAAGAGCGGCAGAGTGGCAGTGGGTTTTTGACCTCAGGGGTTGATGGACCACATGATGGTCATTTCTGAGAACAGGTTCCACATGGGGGTTCCCTGCTCCTCCAAAACTCTCCCTTGGAAGTCTGAGCCACTACATCCATCTGTCTGAGATGGTCTGAGGCAACCCTTGTCCCTCTCCACCCGTGCCATCCCAGACCTCACCTGTAGGAATAGATGGGCTTGGGGTAGTGTTTGGGGTGCAGTTCCTGAGAAGAATGTACTGCCATGTGGGCCTGGGGGTAGGAGGGCCGTGCCCCAAACGGGGAGCCATAGAGGCCCACAGCAGGGCACTTCCCACAGGCAGAGAGAAAGAAAGAGAGGATGAGAAAGAGCATGAGTCAATCACGAGACCCCGCCCCACCCAGCTTCTGGGTTCATGACCACAGGAAACATTTGCTTCCACCCACGGCTGGTGTTTTGAGGGAGGCACATGGGCATCCCCAAGTGACTGGTGAGTAAACGGAGGCTCAGAGAGGTCCCAGGCTAGCCTGAGGAAGGGACATCTGCCTCCGGGTCCAGGGCACCTCTGAGCCCCCAGTACCTGTGGGGCCCCTGGGGACAGCAGGAACTGTGGTTGGGTAGCAGGTGAGTACAGCTGTGACGGGTCCTGCAGGCTGGATGGTGGCTGGCCCCCCGCTGGGAACTGGCTCATCTGCTGGGGCCAGGAGAGGAGAAGACAGAGGGTCAGGGTAGGGACAGGCAGCCCTGGGGGACACTCCTTGCTTGCCAACCCACACAGTGGCACTTACACTAGCTCCATGGCTGGTCATGGGGCCCAGGCCCAGAATGCCTCGGGGGGCCATGCCAGGTGGGCCATGGAGCAGGGGACCTGGGGTGGCTCCCACGTGCAGGTCAGCTGCCCCAGCCAAGGCACCTATAGGAGGGAAGCACAGAGAAGCCCCTGTGCTGGAGGTATGGAGGCCATGGCCAGGGATGGCCCAGTCCCTTGTCATCTCCCGAGGACAGAACCATCCCTCACCTTCAAGACCAGGCACACAGTAGATCTGAGGCTTGGCAAATCACTTGGTTGGGCATAGTGGTAAAAAGTAGGGTTCCTAGCAGTGGTGTAACCTCGGGCCAGCCTCAGTTTCCCCATGTACTTAAGCTACTGATGTTACCTTTTAGCTACCTATACATTGTTGAGAGTGAAATGAGATATTTATCAGGTGCTTAGCACATTATTGGGCATGTGATAAAATCCCAATAAATGAATCAATTATCAATAATGAGGAGGAGGAGGAGGAGGAGCTAACACCTCGGTTCCTCTCCTTCATGAAACTTGAACGCCTATCTATTGTTCACCTCTTCTTGAAAACATCCCATGGCTCCCCAGTACCTCCAAGTTGGGGTCCAAATGCCTTTGTGCCTTCTTTGGCTTTTGCCAACCCTGCTCCTCTGCCACGGCTTAGCAGAGGTGGCCCCCCCTCACATGCGGGCCTGGCAAAGACGATGCTAATCCATTTCGGATTCTCACTGCACCAGCCTGATTTTAGGCAGCCACCTTTAATCAAGCACTGCCAACCTGCAAGATACTGCAGTAGAAAAGGAAGGGACTGTCTTAGGCCACCTTCTGCTGAACACTCGCTGTGTTCAAGGTCCCTTCTTCAAGGACTGCTCCCAGCACCCCAGAGGGACAATTCTTTTACACTCTCACTGTAGATAAAAAAACAGATCAGAGGGAAACGCACTTGGTCAAGATCACGCAGCTGTCTCCTGGGGTTCTAGATTAGGTTAGGAAACTGACCCTAAGCAGAGGGCCAAATATGGCCCACAGCTTAGTTTGTAAATAAAGTTTTATTGGTACACAGCCACACCTATTGATATCATCTGTGGCTGCTTTTGTGCGACAACGCCAGAACTGAATAGTTTTGACAGAGACTGTATGACTGACAAGGTCTAAGCTATGTATTTCCTGGTCCTTTACACAGAAGTTTGCTGACCCTTGCAAGAACAATTTGCGTCATGAAAGAAATGCTCCCAGACGCTGGTTTTTCAACTCTTGGTATTTTAAATGTGCTCTGGTTGGTTTTTGTCATTGTTTTTCGACACTTTGTGCCTTTAAACATTCACTTGTGGTAATTGCAATTAGCTGCCATGTATTGAGTACCTATTGTGTGTCTGTATTGCCTTGGAAACTTCTAGAAAAGGGAGCAGCAGCAAACTTCTTTTGTAAAGGGCCAGATAGCAAATATTTTAGGCTCTGCCACCCGTTTGGTCTCTTTCACCTTTGTTTTTTTCTTAACAGAAAAAAAAATTCTTAGAATTTGCAAAAAACAGCTTGTAGGCTGCATCTGACCCATGGGCTACGGTTGCCAGCTGCCCTCAATGTTCAAGGTGGACCTGTCATTCAGGGCGTGACAGGTGTGTGTTTACTCTTCCTTAGAACCTTAGTTCACCCAGAGCCTGGGGCTGAGTAAGTAAATGAACAGCCACATCCCCTGCCACAGGAAGATCCAATCAGCCCCATTTTACAGATATGAGAATAGAAGACCAGAGAGACAGAGGGGCTTGTCCGTGGCCACACAGCGGGTGGGTGGCAGGGCCGGGAGTCATCCCACCTGGAGCCTACCTGGGTGTGGACGTGGCACACCGGGGCCACCCAGGTCCATGCGGCCACTCGCCATCTGCTGCAACCGAGGCACGTCCACGGCCGTGAGCCACGACAGCGACTGCAGGTCCCCGGGGAGGTCCTCATCAGTGGTGGAAGGCAGAAGCCTGCAGGGAGGAGCGGGGAGCTCGGGCGGGAGGGGGCGCTGCGGCAGCTTCCGGGGGCCTTCTGCATCTCTGGAAGCCCCCACTCCACCTCCCCAAGCCACTCAATCCTCCCACCTGCCCTTCCTTGGGGCTGGGAGTGGGAACCTGGGCCCAGGAGGCCCCTGGCAGCCACCTCCACTTAGTGCCGACTTCCCAGCCAGCGGTGCTTTTTGAGCACGCAGACTGGAAAGGGCCAGGCACTGGTCAGCGTGAAGCCATTTAACACTCCGGGCCACCCTACGAGGCAGGCATCCTCCATACAGGTTGGGCATCTCCAATCCAAAAGCCTGAAATCTGACGAGCTCCAAATCCAAAGCTTAGAGCGCCTGTGAAACCCCAAGGGTGCCAGCTTCCACCTTAGCGCTCTGTGTCCCACTGTGGCCCAGCAGGCGCACTGATGACATTGTGTAAAATCACCCCGGCATTGTGTGTGGGGAACACAGGAAGCATACGTGAGCGTGTAGACTTGGGTTCATCCCTAAGGAATCTATGTCTATGTAAATATTCCAAAATTCAGAAAGCTCCCAAATCCGAAGCACTTCTGGTCGCAAACATTTGGGATAAGGGATGCTCAACCTGTATTCCCATTTTACAGGTGGGGAAACTGAGGCTCGGAGCACTTTGTCACTAGCTCCAGGCTACACAGGAAGGGGCGGGGCTGGGACAACGCCCATCACCCCTCAGCAGTTCACAGGCTAGAACACGGATTTCCGTGGTGGGACAAGAGGCCACCTGTCCCAGTGGCAGACAGGCACCCACCTTGGGATGTTGTTCCCCAGTGGTCCCTAGAGCACCAGGCCTTAGAATGGCAGTGTGTCTGTGTTGTGACACTGTGGGAACCAGCCCAGCAGCCCTCGCCAGGCCTCACTGTGTGCCCACAGCCACGAAGCCCATAATCCAAATTCTAAGCCCCAAGCCAGGGCCTCCTGGAGAGCAGGAGGGCAGGACCCAGGGACCAGGGCCTCTGCTTTCCTGGTGACCTGACAGCGGGTGTGTCCAGGTGGGCTGCAGGCCCCAGCCATCATCCGTGTGCATCCCAGCTACTCCTCTCCCTCATTCCTCTCCCTCTGCTCTCCTGCCATGTGTCTTAGGGCCACAATTATTGTTGCCATGGCCACCGCTGCTCAGTTGTCACAAGGCCTGGGCCCTCAGCCCACGAAGCTGGCATCAGGTGACCGCCCGGCTGCTGCCATGATTGGCTGCCTCGTAGGAAAACACAGCCTGGAAACGATTTGAAAATTCAGCTGGCCCATGTCAGTGGCAGCAGTTGGCCCGGCTGCTGTCCCCCCTGGTTGGCCCATTGTGTGACAAACGACTGTTGCCCCTGTGGCACGTGGCCCCCATTGTCCTGGGGTCTCAATGCTATTGTTTCTGAGGACCCCTGGCTGCCATCCCTTTAGCCTGCTCATAACTCATCTGGCTGAGTGACAGCCGCGGCCCAGGCCTGGATGATGATGCCATCTGTCCCTTAGGTCCTCAGAGACCACAGGGCAAGGTGGAGGGGAAGGCCTGTTGCGCTGTCTGCTGTTGAAGGTGCTTGGCTGACACCCACCCTCCCCTCCTCACCCCATAGGCAGCGGCCTCCCGGGGTCTGGTGGTGTGAGCTGCACTCCTCTGGAACCTGCTGTAGCTCCCCATTGCCCTGGCTACACTTGGTACTGGGGAGAGGAGTAGGGAGTCTCTGCTGGCAGATCTGTAAACACACTGGGTTCCTGGACACCAACATGGAGCAGAATCTTTGGCAGTGGTGAATCCAACAGGCAATATATATAGTAGTTAAGAGCGAGGGCTCTGGGTCCTAATCCTGGTTTGCCTGAGCTACTGACTTAACCTCTCTGAGCCTGTTTGTCATTGCTCCTGTCTTGCCGGATACGATGAGAATTAAATGTGGTGTGATTTACAAAGGTCTCTGAACAGTGTCTGGCTCTCAGTAAATGTAACACGAGCAGTTATTTTGCTTCTATTCATATTAATACCAATATTAAGGTTGCTATTAATGTTAGCCAGGTCCCCAGGCCTCTGGGGTCACATAGAGCCACCCGCCACCACTCACTGCTTCCATTTATAGAGCACTTCCTATGTGACAGACCTGGGGTTATATGCCACCCCCATTTTACACACGGAGAAACTGAGACCCCCTAGAGTCACTTAAGTGCTGAGCCTATGTGAGGTATCAAATGTGGCTGAGGAGGCTGGAGCAGTGGCTCAGTGGTTGGAGCGCTTCCCTGGCATGCGTGAGGTCCTGGGTTCGAACCCCAGCACCACATACACAGTGAAGTGTCAGAGCAACGAAAGCCACATGAAAAACTCAATTAAAAAATTTCTTCTCTCTTTCCCTCTCTCTCTCACTGTCCCTCTTAAAAAAAAACAACAAAAATAAACAAAAAAACCATGTGGCTGAGCGTGAGGCAGGACTGAGGAAATGACGCTGTCCCTAGAGGGGCAGCATCTGTGGGCTGGGGTGACTGGTGCCCCCTGCAGACTCCAATCACCCAGGGAGCAGCCCCTTTCCTGGGAGCCTTTGTTTGCCAGAACTCAAGCTTAGGGACCCCTCTGCATCCTGGCTGCTCCCCAACTTCAGCAGGGTGAGTGAGCCCTGCACTGTGCATCACTGTCCTTGCCCTGACCTTTGGCTCGCTGAGGATTGGTCCCGAGTCTCACTGTGGTGCAATCTACATGCATACTTGGCCAATTGAAACAGGCTGACCCAAGTAACCAACCCCATGTCCGGCAGCCTTCTGGGGTCCTTGCAGAAGGCCCAGGAATGGCACAGAGAGAAGACAGGCTACTTTTACAGTCGGGGAAACTGAGGCTGTACTGGTGAGAACAAAATCCATTTGCTTGTAAGAGAGGCAATGTGGACTCGCATCCGGGTCTTTCTGCTCCAATCTCAGATGTCTTCTGGGGGAGACGCACCCACCCCAATCTGGGGCTCCCAGGCAGGGCTATGTGAAACAGCATCTCCTGGGGAACTGGTTAAAATGCAGAGTTGGGGCCCCAACTCAGCTCCTGGAGTCTCAGCCTTGGGACTCCCAGCCACCTTCTGAGAACAGCCCAGAAAGGGTGTGGCCAGGACTTGGGCAAAGTGTAGGCTGCACAGATCAAGGATCAAGTCCTTGTGACCCTGGGTGCATGACCTTGGGCAAGTCCCATCAGGCCCTTGAGCCACCCTTTCCTACCAGGGTCAGAGAAGCCAGTGAGTCTTCAACTTTTGGCACAGGCCAGATCCCCACCTCCCTTCTCAAGGGTATGCTGCTCATTTGGGGGTCTGTGGCAGGCCCCAGCTTCCCCTGTGGCCTCAGGCATCCCAGAGGGGGCCTGGTCCTCCCTTCTGCCCACATGTGCCTGGGCTCCGGCAGTGGGGTGCGGTGGCGACTGTGCTGCCCCAAAGCTGGGCTCACTCCCTGCCTCATCAGGCCTTCCTGGCAATCAGGCCTCCTTCCCCCTGGGTCACATGGATTGGAGGTTAGGGCTACATACATCACGGCCTAAATGGGGCCTCTTGTCCCCACTGCCAGCCCTCGATGTCCCTGCACAGAGGCCCATTAGCACATATCCGCTCCAAGCCTGTCCTTCATTATGGATGGCCATGCATGCCCAGCCTCGCTCCCTCCTAGAGCTTCACTTTAGAGAGTGACCTTCAGGGTCCACAGAAGCGGTGACACCAGAATCTCTGATCCCAGCCATCGTTCCAATCTCAGTTTTCCTATCTGTAAAGCGGGTGAGTGATGGTAATAGCAAGGCCCCCAGGCCTGCTGTGCGGGTGTGGAGGCCGCGTCTCTGGGACTTGCTCTGTCATCTTGGACAGTATGGCAATGCTCCCTGGTGAGGGAGACAGACGACATCCCACCATAGTGGGTTCTCCTCTGCCAGATGATCACAGCACTTTTGCAATCCAAGGGGAAAGACAAAGACCTGGGGGCTCCTAAGTCTTGTTTTGCTTGATCCAGGTCCTTCCGTTCACAGTTTCTGGCTCAGTAGAAAATCCAGGCTCTGGCCGCCCTGCATCATTAAATGTCCCCTGCCTGCCAGAGGCCACCTCCAGAGGAGGCTGAGAAGAACCAAAGGCCGAGCTCCTTCCGTAGCCTCCTCACTCTCTCCCGGGCCCCAGTGCTCTGTCTTTGACTCCATCCCACATGCTCTTTCTCTGTATCTGTCACTGCAATGGAGTCCTGGCCCCGCCCTTCCTGTTCAGTGACATCAGATGTGATTCTAAACCTTCCTGAGCTTCAGATCCCTCATCTGCAGAATGGGGGTAACAGCAAGGGAGCACAGCACCCACAAGAGCTCTTCATAAACATCCTCCTCTTCCCTCTTCTCTGACACACCTTCCAGGGCCCCGCAGTCTCCCACAGATCCATCTCCATCCTACACACCTAGGTCCCCCACCAGGAGCAGCTGTGTCCACATTGCTGGGGCTGCGAGAGCCACTGCACCAGGCTTGCTGGGGATGAGACCTAGGTGCCTGCAGTTGGCGCAACCCCACCCTCAGGCCATTCCCACACCCCACTCCACCCTCTGGCCAGCTCCAGTGAGCCTGTGCTCCCAGCCGGGGCACTGCAGACCCTGGGAGAGGTGGAATGTCCTTCTGCCTCCTCCAACGTGCCCCACTGCACCTTCCTCTGTGCCTCTACCCTCCTGTTCCCTCATGGTGGTCCCCTTACTACCCCTCTGCCCCTTTCAGCATCGTCTGGTCAGTCATCCCTCTTCTGTGAGCCCTGGGGAGCCCCCCAGTTGGCCACAAGCCTGCACCTTCTGAGCCCAGCTGGCCTCCCTGCCCAGTGCAGGTGATGCACCCCCTCCAGGGGCCCTGCAGTTCTGATGGGGAGGAGGCCAGGACAGGGGCTGAGCTCTCTGCTGGCTGCAAATGGCTTCAGGAGCTCCCCCAAATGAAGCAGGGAACTTTGAGCTCCCCAAGGGAGAAGCCATGCCCCAGGGACCAGCACAGAGCTGCACACACAGTGGGTGCTTAATAATTACAGACTGGGCAAATAAGCGAACATGCCCAGCTCCGTGGGTATCCTGCTGGGCAAAAACCAGCTGTCCCCTGTGCACGTCTCAGGGAGCAAGCCCTTTCTGCATGTCCCGTCCTGACTGAAGGCCACTGATCTTGGCCATTTTCCACACTGACAGTCTGATCGGACAGGGGGTCTGCGCGTTACCACCTTCCCATTAGCCAGACGAAGACTCTGGCCAGGGAGGAAGGACAGGCCAGGGTCACCCAGCAGGGAGCGGAGGAGCCAGCACTCCACCTGGAGAGCCCAGCCCCCTGTTCTATCTCCCTGTTTGAGGAAATGTGCTCTGAATTCTAGATGACTCCAGCACTGTGCTCTTCGATAGGTATCTGCTGGTCACGGGTGGCCATTTACACCTACATTTATTAAAATGAAATCAGATGTAGATTCGGATCCTTGGCTTACCAGCCACATTTCCAGGGCTCAACCGCGCACCTCCACCATCACCAGGTGGCAGTGGTCTGGAACGCTCTTTTCAATCTTGATAGATAAATCTGTGGCATTTCTACATTGCCTTCAAGCAACTAGACCTTTGATTTGGGTTTGGAAAGTTTAGGAGCTGGTTTCATGGAATTTGGGGTCTTAGTATGTTTCCTAGAAGGTCACAGGCATGGGGACTGCGTGGAATCAGGAGCTGGGTACCAGGGTGACTCTTTGAGCCGTGAGTGCTGCACCCAGGGGGCATCCTAGAAGGAGCCAAGGGCTGGACCTGCCAGGCTCCCGCTGCAGGGAAGATGACCCAAGTGACCTCCAGAGTCCCTTTGGAGGCAAAGAGTCTACAGGAAAGTCTCCTGAGCACATCTCCAAAGTTCTATCATCACGATCAAGCCAAGGCCTTGCCCCTTTCAGCCTCAGTTTCCCCACCTACGAAGCCATAGCAGCAGAGGAGGAGGGCCCTCGAGGCCCCACCAGCATTCAGGCTCTAGGGAGGCAGAGTAGCACAACATGACTGTGTGACCCAGGGCTGGTGACTTCCTGCCGTGGGCCTCAGTTTCCCCATGTGTGTAAAGGAATAACAATAGCACCCATCCTAAGGTGCCTGCTGAGAATACCATCACAGTTCCTTAAAGAATCAGATCAGATGAAGCTTCTGGTTAAACTGTTAGTTCAGGGTCCCCAGGTGACTCCTGACACTGTGGCCTTCTCAGACCACAGAGGGTTATGTCACCTACAGGAAGTCCTCCCTAGTAAGTAGAGAACTTTTGGGGCCAAAGAAAATAAAAACAGCTGCCTGGAACTCCAGAGCCCCTTTCTAATTCAGTGGCTCACCAGCTGCCCCTGATTTTGGGGGCTTAACCACCTGCATATTTCCCATTATTTTTTAAAATGGGCTGAATTGCTGTGACTGACATATGCAATAGCCAATCGATTTTTTTTTTTTAAGAGAAGGAGAGTGACAGAGAGAGAATCAATTTTATTTAGTTTTTCATGTGGCTTTCATAGCTGACACTTCATTCTGTACATGGTGCTTGGGTTGAAACCTGTGTCCTTGCGCATGCCATGCAAGCGCCACAACCACTGAACCACAACGCTCCAGGCCCCGTATTTCCCAATATTAAACACATATACTGGCCCCGAAAGGGATCGCCTCCTTTCAGAGACAGGAAAGCCAAGGTCAAGCCAGGGAAACCGGCAGCAATCCCAGGTACCTGCCCCAGAGCCTCCTGCCTGACCCCCCGTGGGCCTCAGTTTCCCCACCTGAAACACTGCTGGGGCTGCCACTCTGACACATGACCTGCGAGGAGGACATCCTGCGTGGGGACCGTGAAGGTGGGCAACAGCCTCTGCCAGAATACTGAAGGCCATGGTCACGCTCTGAAGAGGTCATCACAAGGGGTACCCCAGGGAGGGACCAGACCCACGTTAGAAGTGAGGCGGCCCCCTAGGAAGATCGACATCAGCCTCAGCCTCGTACTCTGCTCAGCAGAGCCTGTTCTCTGAGCGCCCGCTGTGGGCTTAGCACTTCATATGGGCTTTGCTCAGAAGGTACAGAGCTATCGGAAAGTCCTGACCCTCGGCAGTACCACATCCTAAGCCCATCCCTGTTGGAGAGCCTGGATACGGGACCTCCATTGCTCTCTCTGCAGCATGACAGAGTAGTGGTGGCCAGCATGGGTCTGAGGTTGGTCAGGCCTGGGTCTGAATTCCACCCTGCTTTTTAGCATCCCTCTCCCTGCGCCTCAGCCCACTCATCTGTAAAATGGGAGCACTTAGGTCCGTTCCATCTCACATGGCATGCAGAGGATCAGGTGGAATAACCAGGAGAGCGCTCACCACGAATGCTGCTGGCTCACATTTTTGTGACTCCCTCTAAAGAGTGCAGAATGGGGCTGGAGCGGTGGCTCCGTGGCTGGAGCGCTTGCCTGGCATGCACGAGGACCTGAGTTTGAACCCCAGCACCACGTACACGACTCAGTGTGGGAGAAACGAAGGCCAGATGGAAAAATAATTAAAGTTGATTCTCTCTTAAAAAAAAAAAGAAAGAAAAAGAAATAAAGAGTGCAGATGGGCGTGAAGTAGGCCTGTGTGAGGGCGACTAGCGGGCTGTCCAGACTCTGAGGCATTGTTCCAAACACTGCGCAATCTCCCACTCGCTAGGCCCTGTTCTGGCAAGCACACAATCTCCCCACGTCCAAGGAGCTAGCTTTCTTATTGACCTTGAAAAGCAAGGAGGAGGGCCCCAGGTGTGCCCATCTGCCCTCTGGCCCCTGGGGTCTGTACCTCCATCCTCTCCCTGCAGCCTGTGCGGTGGCTGCCTCTCAGCCCCGTCTCACAGGTGAGGTGGCTGAGGCCTGGAGAGATGAGATGATGAACTGCAGTAGGTGGAGGTGGAGGGGCTGGGGGTGGAGTAGCACAAGCCCACCCTGGAACCCCTTCTTTCAGCTGCTCTGTCAATTTGGCCAAAACAAACCAAGCTATGGACAGGCAGGGCAGAAATCCTCATCCTAGCATTTTAAAAGGATCAGGCAAGCAGAGCAAGGTGGCACACACCTATAATCCCAGCAGCTTGGGAGGCTGAGGCAGGAGGATCACAAGTTCAAGGCCAGCCTCAGCAACTTAGCAAGGCCCTGTCTCAAAATAAAAAGGGCTGGGGATGTGGCTCAGTGGTTAAGTGCCCCTGGATTCAGTCCTTGATACCAAAAATAAAGAAGTAAAAAGGATCAGGCTGCCATGTGTTCCTGTGGGTCTGTGGTGGCGCTGGGGAAGGCAGGATACCACTGAAGTCCACTGCACTGACCTGGTCACTTGAATGAGCAATGTCTTTAATCAGTCATGTTGCTGGAGGAATTTCCATAAACCAGCAGATCAGGGCCCTCGAGGGAGCACCCCAAGACACTTGGATTCCAGCCTGGCTTTGCTCCTGATGGGGGACAGTATCTTAGAACCTGAGTGTCCTCATCTGCCACTTGGAGGTGGGAACAGGACCTGCCTCTTGGTTCAGATATGTAAGCCACAGGTAGGGGATGGTATAGTGGCTCTGGGCAGGCACTGGAGAAATGTTTCCAGAGTGAATGAATTTAAGACCCAAAAGAGACCTTTTAAAATAGGCATGAGAACCCACCACTTTCCTTAAAAGCCATCAGGGAGTAAATAGTTAAGCTGTTCACCATAACCATGGTCCTTCCCTCTCATTCACTCTGCTGTAGCAGACATGTCCTCCTTTGAGTTCCTCAAACATTCAAAAGTCTCATTCATCCTAAGGCCTTGTGTGTGCTGTTCCCTCTGCCTGGAATGCTGTTCCAGACCTCATTCTCAGCTGGGTCTTTCACAGCCTGCATGTCCCCTCCTCTGAGATACCATATCTGGTATCTCACAAAACACAACACTTTACAATGAAGCATTTATTTATACTTGTTTCTAGTCTTTCTGCTTCAGGAGGATGAGGACTAGGAAGCCCTCTATTTTGTTCAGCAATCTAGCATAGAGCCTGGCACCCTGTGGGTATTTACTACACTTCCAGTATGGTTAGAAAGGGAGGAAGAATCCACCAGCCCAGTCCCAACATATCTTACCTTCCCCAATCTCCATTTCCTGTCCTACTTAAATACCACCTCCTCCAGGAGAAGCCCTCCCAGAACGGTCCAGCATCTCCCAGGCTCCCCTCCCCTGAAATGGTTAGTGCAGCTAGTGCTACCCATAGCTTAGACTGCCTGAGGTCAGGCATCTGTTCGTACCTCACCATCCCTTCTAGCTGCTACGAAGCCAGAGAAGGATGGATACACACGCACCTCCCCCTAAGGACCAGACCATCCCCTCAGACTTTCGTTCTTTCATTTGTCCACCCAGGGTAAACTGGACCTCCCAGCTATTGCCCTGTGATCGTTGCTGTGAAGGTACAACTGCAGCGGGCCCGCTTATCTGTGGATGGTTAGGGTTTCTGTGGAGACCTCTGCCTAGATAGCCGGAGCCCAGAGCGCATTAAACCACCCCGGGTTCAGCTCACAGCAACTCCATGCAGGAAGGAGCATCCAATTTGTTTTCAAATCCCAGCTCAAATCTTTTGTGGTCACATGATTTTGTGCAAGTCACGTTGCCTCCCCCTGCCTCAGTTTTCCCATAGGTAAAATGGAATGATAGCCCCCATAGGGGCCCGATGAGAGGATAAGATTGGATGACCTAGGGGCTGGAGCGGTGGCTCAGTGGTTACGGCGCTTGCCCGGCATGTGCAAGTACATGGGTTCAAACCCCAGCACCTACGAGCACGGCTAAGTGTTGGAACAGCGAAAGTCATGTGAAAAACTCAATAAAAATTGATTCTCTCTGTCTCTCTCTCTCTCTCACTGTCCTCTCTTTAAAAAAAAAATTAACACAGTAGGTACTCAGGTCACATTTCTTTCTGATTTCCCACTGCATTCTCTCCTCCTGCCAAGGCTGTCCCCGGCAGGGGTTTGCCCAGGGGAGGGAGTCAGATCACCTTCCCCTGGGGCCCAGAGGTATTTCCAGCTCCGCCCCGGGGGGCTCCACCCTGATCACTGGGAGGTATCACTGCTTTCCTGAGGCGTGGTTGGTAAGACTCTGCTACATCTCCACAAACCGTTCTTGTTTCCAATCCAACCACAGCACAAAGAGGGATTAAGCATTTCAGGGAGGTGTTTATTTAGCTGACCTATCTTTTGTAACCATTTACAGGAAAAGAAAATTAAATGCTACTTAGTGAACTCTGAAATTCCCAGCTGGGCCAAGAATGAGTATAATGGGAAAAGATTTAATGAGGACTCTGGAAAAAAAACGAACTTTTCCTTGCTAGAACAATAGGTGGCTTTGGGCCTTGTGGGTGCGTGCGAGTGTGCAGTGTGTGTGTTCACGCATGTGCGTGTCTCTGGGGCATGAAATCGTAAGACTCCTTAAGAGAGGGGTGGATCCGAAGAAAGCTACCTCTCTTCCTTATCCATAAAGTGACTGAGACCCTGTTCTACGCACCTTGAGGGTGCAGGATGTAAAGGTGTTGGGACAGTCACCTCCCCTGCAGGTCACAGCTGATGGGTGGAGCTTCAAGTAGCTAACCTATCCCCTCTCCACACAGTGGGTGGGGGTGAGCTCAGTTTTTTCCACGGAGGGCGCAGTATTTCTTAGGTGACAGCTGTCCATTTCTCCACCTAACCAATGAATATTTTAAGTTTCTACTACACACCCCGCACTGCAGTTCATGGATGAGAAAATTCCCACTGAGAGAAGAGAAGGACACAGCTGAGGGTTCAAGGATCCCAAACCATGCCTTCTCTTGCCCACCCCGGGCCTCAGTTTCCCAGTTTGAGAGGAACTGGTTGGAGCTTATCTCTCAAATAAGTTCCAAAACCCTGGGCAGAGGTTGGTCCCTCCCCAAATGTTTGACTTGGGCCGGGTCATGTCTCTGGGCCTCAGCACCCTCGTCTGTAAACTGGGCCATGCCTGAGCCTGTCTCCAGGTCTTGCTATAAAAATGAAATGGTTGGTGCTTCTGCTCAGGAGCTGAGCAGGTGCCTGACGCACAGTAGGTGCTTCATAATCATTTCTAAGCACCTCTGAGAGTGGACGTCCCTCTCCCTGCTTGATCTAAGAAGAAACTCTGCTCACCCACGTGAAGTATGAGCCCTGTTCGCCTCTGCACTGCTGGTGAGATCAGGACCACCCCTTGTCCCCAGACCAAGGTCCCCTGCTCTGACATCAGTGGTGAGCAGATCGGCTGTTGCCAATTTGCTGTCTAAGCCTAGCCACTGACTCCTGATAGCTCCCCAGGGACAGGCTGCCGCCTCCAGCTGCTGCCCGCCCTCCCCGACATGGGCATTGAAAGTTAACGGCCAGACTGGGCCCCTGGGGCAATGGCGTGGCAGGCGGCTGTGCTCAGGGCTGCATGGGGGCTGGACTGCAGCTGGACCAGCAGCCTGATGGTCCTTAGAGCATTCTCTGGAGACCTAGGAGGGTGAATGAGAAGCCCATAAACTTCTCCAGGACTATTATTTGGGGAGAAAAATGGGAGTGGTTGGAAGCAGGGACTCACTGCATAATCATGACCCCCCCCCATGAGAAAGCACTCAGTCCCAGGTCAAGCTGAATGCCTTGCCCCCTGCAGGTTCGGAATCCTCCCAACAACCTGGAGCCTGGCTCTATTTCACGTGCGGCTGAGCCTGGAGGAAGCCCTGTTGGCAGCACCTGGGCACCAGGATTCAGAGATTCCACCCCCACCTGCCCACTTCCCACCCCCAAGGCCCTCTGCAGACCTGTCACTCACAGAAAGCCTGACCACTAATGGAACCAAGTGGTACAAGCCTCCATGACTAGCGGTATTGTGGCTCTTGCTCTATGAGCTTTATACCGAATCTTCCTGGCAACTGCAGGAGGGATGTACCCTAAATGTGCCCATTTGAAAGATGAGGAAACCAAAGTCATGGGACCCGTCCCAAAGCTGTGAACCAGCACACCTGTGACCCCTGGTAACTCTGACCCTCTGACTCCCCAACCTCGGGGGCTTTTATGAAGCTCTTATAGGTAAGAATAAGAATCTGCACCTTTGCGCTATTACAGCCAGCCCTGGAGCAGCGGGGACCAGAGCTCTCACAGGCTTCCTGTCCAGCAGTGCCCACTGGGTGCCAGGTACTTTCATCAGTAGTATCCGGTTTAACCTTCCAGAGGCAGGGGATTGAATCTAGAGGTGCGTAGCCACGGAGCCACATCCCCAGACCTTTTTATAGTTTCTTTTGAGAAGGGCCTCACTAAGATGCCGAGCCTGCCTTTGAACTTGTGATCCTCCTGCCTCAGCCTCTGGAGTCGCTGAGATTATAGGTGTGCGCCACCACACCCGGCCAGAGGCAGTTTTGCTTATTTCCATTGCACAAATCAATGCAAGTTCGGAGGTGAAATTGCCTGGATCAAGTAATTGACAAGCATCAGAGGCAAAAATGGCCATTTGTCACAACAGCACCTTGCCAGAGCTAATATTTCTATCTCCATTTTACAGAGAGCTACACATGGCAGAGAAGTTGAGATTATAATGGATTCCAGAGCCCAAGCTGATTGCCCTTACACTGTCCCTACCCCTACTATTATTTAAACCCTGTTAATTCCAGAAGGAAGCCTAGAGCTCCTTGGCTGTATGGTCCTGGGAAAAGCCTCTTCATTTCTTTAAGTTTCGGCTTCCTCCCCTGTACAGGGGGAGCTCATCAGAGCATCAGAGCAGTTTCCTGGGCCTCATATTCTGTTTGAATGTGTGGCCTCATTTGGTTTTTAGAAGGCAGCCTCCAGGTCCAAGGCCCTCGTAAAGCATCCTTCCTCTAATTGGAGGCTGCTGACTGCCCCAGCACGTGTGGCCATGAGTTGTAGTGTTCCCAGGTGGGCCAGGGTAAACAGGACTGATGTGAAATGACAGCCTGCTCCTCCCAGGCCAACCTCGATCCTGTCTCCGTCCCTTCCTCTAGGCTATGCCCCCTTAACCCAGATATGATGCTTGCTTTGGAGACCAGGGCCCTGGGGACCAGGACAGGCCTCCATGGGCTCAAGGAAGGGAGATTGGGAGGGACTCCAGGTCCTTCCTTGTCTTCTCTCCCAGTTGCTGTGTGACCTTGGACAAGCCCCCTCTCCCCTCTTGGTCTGTTTCCTCATCTGTAAAAGAACGAGACTTGATTGGTTGAACCCCTAAGAGATTTTCCAGCTCTGAGATTTGAAAAGTAAAGGGAGAAGGTTCTGCGGACTTCCCCTCCAGCCCTAAGTTGAACCTTCCTTCGTTCTGTCTCAAGAATTTTGGTCTCAGTTTCCATCTCGTGACTCTTGGGACCCACAAGACCTAGAAGAGGCCTCATGAGCTCCTAATTGAGCAGCATCATTTCCACAATGAGGAAATGAGCCCCAGAGAGGGCAAAGGACTTGCTGAAAGTCACACAACCAGCTAAGAACTCAGGAGCTCTGACTCAAAGCTTCCCAACTTCCAGAGAGGAAGAAAGTCAATTCCCCCAGAAAGCTTTTGAGGGAGGAACATTTCCTAGTGCCCCTGCTAGGACCTTTGAGGGGGAGCAATGCTGCTGTGGTCACCAGGATGGCCAAACAGTCTCTAACCCAGGAGGGACCCCTTTTGGATGGCCCAAGAAACTGCAGGCATTTAATGGTCCCATGGTGCTAGGACACAAACCCAAACATTTTCAGAGACCAACTGTGAAACCAATACCGTCAAGCTCTTCTGCAAAAATCACAGCATCAAAGTAACAGTTTCAGAAACCACAAAGAGCACATAACACTTTAAGCAATTAAAGATACATGGTTTGTTATTGTTGAAGCCCTCACCTGTAGTCCTGTGGAGATGGGTGGTGATTTTGCCCTGAGTTTCGAATAATTCCTGACATTATGGACGAGATGTCACTTTCTATCATCTCCTTGGGGAAAAGACAGGCAGAAAACAAAGTTCCCATCAGCAGCTGGCGTGGTCAGGGCAGAAACCCAGTCCCCCACAATTCAGAAGGACAGAGAATTCCTGGGTGAAACAGGTCACAATCCCAGGGCAATGCTACAGGGTTTTAGAGGCAAGAGAATGGGGTGAAATGACAGATTCTTACAGATTACGGGGGAAGGGCAGAAGAAAGTCTCTATAATCCAAATGTCAAGGTTTGGAAAAGTTACATTCTCAAAATAGCAATCAGAAGAACTTTATTCCCTCCCAAGTCCTATATTTTCTACCTCAATTCAGTTATGATCACTTTGAAAATTAAAACATAAAAATAAAAAAGGGTGCGCTGGATGTATCACCTATGTTTCTCAGGGGAGCCAAATTCCTTCTCGCAAAGGAAATAATCCTGCAGGGCTCCCGCCCTGGAAATATCTTCAGAAATGCCACATACCCTTGCAGGAGAACCAGTCCCCACTATCACCCCACCTCCCCGCAGCACAAACACAGCCTTTAAAAAAAGAAAAAGAATCTTTGACCTCCTCTAAGTTTCTCAAGCTCAAAGCCTGAACCGGTGAAACGATCATAGAAGCCCACCAAAGAATCTGATCAGTTCCGTCCCCAAAGTCATTGAGGGGTTCCCTGGAAGGCGAAAAAGGGGAGCAGAGGAAGACGCCCTGCAGCCCCTGTGCCCGGGTCTGCACCCCAGAATCGCAGAGCGCGGTACTGCCCGGGAGGAGGGCGCAAAGCCGACCCTGCAAGGCGGTACCTGGAGCCGATCCTCGCGGGGCCGCGGCTGCCGGCGCTGGGGGGCGGCGGGGATTCCGGAGGGGGGCTCCCTCGCGCTCGCCCCTCGCGCTCCGCAATTTGGCCGCCGTCGCAGCTCGAACCGTTTTTAAATTTCCCTCTCTGGAGCTGTCCAGCTCGGAGCATGCGCAGTAGCTGTTCGGGGGGCTTTTCTCCCAAGGGTCAGTTACAGGGCAGGGTCAAGGGGATTGCTGCGGGCGTTTCCCAGCAGCGGCGAGGCTCGCACGCCCCGGGGCGCCGGGCGTGTTGTGGGGCGGGGCGGTGCGGTTGCAGGGGTAGGAACACCCCTCTTCAAACTTTGCCAACAGTGGCAGCCACTGCATGCCCGCGAGCGTGCGTTCAGGAGCCGTGGGAGGAGGATTTGGGCCAGAGGAATTCAGTTGCAAAAGATGCTGGGTGCAATAAGACTTGCGGCCGGTCACTGGCCCAGGGGGCAAGGAGGTGGGCGGGAGAAGAGATCCGTGAAAGCCTCTCCCCAAAAGTGGGGACGGGCGGGAGGGAGCGTGCCAGCCCCAGGTGGACGAGGATTCGGGCCACCTGTCCCTTTAAGAGAACCGTGCCGGCGCGGGCAGGCGCGCGGCGGGAGCGGGCTGCGCAGCGGCGACTCGGAGCCCTGAGCCCCGAGCGCTCCACCTGCGGCGCGGCGAGGGGCGCCCCGGGGATCTGCGCGCCTCGCTCCCCGGTCCCGCGCCGAGGGTGAGCGCGCCCCGGGCGAGCGCGGCGGGGCCCGCGCCGCTGGAGGCTGCGGCGCTCGGGGTCCGGAGCGGCGAGCCGCGCTCGGAGAGCCGTTGGGCTGGGGCCCGCCCGGGAGCCCGCGCTCCCGCCCGCCCCGCCCCGCCGGCGCCCGCCGCGGGAAAGGTGGCGCGGACCCCGGGCGCCGGCGGGACGCGGCGCGCACAAAGGTCTTCCAGCCCCTTAGGGGCTT
Organism: Aplodontia rufa; assembly: GCA_004027875.1. Taxonomy (NCBI): domain Eukaryota; kingdom Metazoa; phylum Chordata; class Mammalia; order Rodentia; family Aplodontiidae; genus Aplodontia; species Aplodontia rufa. The sequence goes on from PVKS010027425.1 coordinate 23,117, forward strand.
TGAACGAACTTGTCCCCTGAGAACGCTGCATTTCCGGCGCCCTCACTCTTGAGCCGCGGTTGCAGTCATTTGTCATGGTAGCAATAATAATAGGCACAGCCACCTTTATTAAATTTTTAATAAATTAGCCACCTTTATTTATTAAAGCCTGCTTCGCCTTTCTTCTTCGCACCGGGGTTAGCATGGTCCCCTTTTTGCGTATGGGGGACCTCAAGTTCTGAAGGGGCGGGGGCGCTCGGTCGGGATTCAAACGGGCTCTAGCGGACCCCATAGCCACTGCACCTGGACAGCCTTGCGCTGTCCCTGTAGTCAAGCTCGGGCATCCAAAGCTGCAGCTTGGGTCTTTTGAGGTCCCCACCTCATTCATCCTGCAGCTAGCAGAGGAAACGTGGACTTGCACCAGTGGCTGGGAAGGCTTTTTTACCTGGTGGTTAAACCCAGGAGGAACCCTGGTTGCCCCAGGCTGGGTGCCTGGATTTCATTTTCCATCCAGGTGGGCTGTGACCTTGGCTCTGGTCCATGTCCTTCTGAATGGTTTTCTTGTAGCACCTGGGTGCCCTTCCTCCTTTCTTCTCCGCCAGGAGTGAACAGATCAGTTTGCATGGGGGTCGGGGAGGGATGGCGTTTGCAGATGTTAGGTTATGGTCTTGAAAATTTCCCAGTTTTCATCCCTCTGACCTGCATATATTTAAAAATCTGAGTTTTCTTGAGTTAAAAAGTAGTTTACATAGTTTGGGTTGCTCTGCGTGTTGTTGAAGGATCTGTAATTATTTCACCCTTTAAGTTGTAAGAATTCAAAGCATTCGGGTTTGTTTCTGTTGATCCTTCCTGGAACTGGAGTCAATGTGGGTGACCTGATGACCTCCCTTTGAGGCAACGATCCTTTCCATTAATTTTGTGTCTTTATAGTGGTTTTGAAAGAAATTCTCACTTCTGAAAGCTGATGGATTTGGTAAAGCTTTTAAATGAAAGCTACCCAGTCTGTGAGTTCTGTAGATACAGAACCCTTCAATAAAAAGGGGGGGGCACTTGAGCAGTTATGCACTTTCCCCGCATGCCTCAGTACAGGGGTTCAAACCCCAGCACCAATGTACACCGCTAAGTGTCAGAGCAACGAAAGCCACGTGAAAAACTCAATGAAAATTGCTAAGTGCTCTCTCACTGTCCTTCTCTCTTAAAAAGAGGGGGAGACAGACATTCTGGAAGGAAGTTCTGGGAAGTCCTCAACATCTTTTCCTTTGAGGATTTGGCTTCTCTGCATGAATTTTTGAGAACTGTGGCCATTTAATCTTGATTACTAAGGAATCAAGATTTTTGAGTTCTTTGCTTCAGGATTGGTTGGTGAAAATACCGCAACTCAAACAGCATCTGCTAGGGTCTTTCAGAAAACCCAAGTAACTTAACAGAAATCTTCCTTTGTTAGATTAATGTATTTCCTCTTTTATAAATATATGCTAGTTCTCAATAATAAAACACCTGGGGTAAATTAGAGCCATAAAAGGGAATGACTGGGAATCCTTACTTTTTAAAATAGAAGCCTCAGGTGATTGTATGATCAAGCAAGTTGGGGCATCTTTACTGAGCTAAAGGTGATCATGATCAATACTTTTTTTTTTTTTTTTGGTATGGTGCTAGAGATCGAACCCTCACACATACCAGGCAAGCACTCTACCTCCAAGCCTTGTTCCCAGCTTGGATAATATCTTTTTTTAAAGGAAAGAATATGAAGTTCAGGGGCTGGAGCGGTGGCTCAGTGATGGGAGCACTTGCCTGGAATGTGCAAGGACCTGGGTTCAAACCCCAGTACCACATATACAACAAAGTATTGGAGCAACAAAAACCAGATGGAGAAAAAATTTAATTCTCTCTCTCTCCCCCTCTTTAAAGAAAAAAAAGAATACGAAGTTCACCTGTCTCCATGGCTTCATTACCCTTTATCCCTTGTTCTAGTGTAGGGGGAGGATCCCAAGCTTTAGACTGGTCCTGATTTTGCAAAGGTACTTAAGATTCCCTCCCATCATGATTCCCACAAGGTCCAATAGTGATCCAAGTCACCTAATTTCTGCTTAAACAGGAGATCTTGGAGAAGGTAGAAAAAACATGAGGTATGTGACTTTTGGCCTCACTGGAGAGTTCTAAGTTGTGCAAGGTGCTCTAACTGGGTCTCTTTGCTTAGATTATGACAGTCTGACAGTCATCTGCCTGTTGTTTAGAGGTAGGGTGCCTATGAAGTTGTCGAGCTGAAACTCAACTCAGTTGTAACTGGAACACCAACTTCTCAGATGCAACCTAAGTGTTCATACGGAATGACTAAAACTGTGAACTCCCTTGGCAGTGTTAAAGCAGGTTTCTTTAATCAATTTTATCACAGGTCATGACCATTTCGTCTACTTTTTCCTAAAATTGACTTCAGTATTGCTTATTCTGATTTCCTGGGGGTAAGGAGGAAATAGGAGCAAGATTGGGAGTACACAATTTGTAGCAATAGGTCATCAGTTCTCTTCCCACGCTAGACATCTTTATGTAGGCAGCAGAACTACTAAGGTCTTTTTTTTGTGACCCCTTAAACTAGAATTGCCTGGGGTCATAGCACTAGGGCTGTGTCTGGCACATAGTAGGTACTCTGGGACCCATAGTATTTTTTCCCCCTTTGTCAATTCCTAAAAACTAGTTAGGTGGCATTTTCTTATGAGAAATTTCCCAAAGAGAAGTGTATCCAGTAGCCCCTCTCTAAGGTTCAGGCTGGTAATTTCTGATTCTAATTTTATGAGATCTTCAGTAACCCTAAGGGAAGCCACTGCTGAACGCCTAAAAACAACTTCTAAGGACGGAGCACAGGTTCTTTTTCTTCTTTCTGTGGGAGACTGTGAAAGACTGCTGATCTCCTTTGCTGTTGTTAGCATGACTGATATGTGTATTATAGAGCCCTTCGGGAGCTTGGGGTGGGATTGTAGAGGGCTGCCACTGATCATTGTTGTCATACATCTTATTTAATAAAAGGAGGCAAACCCCTCGGATGTTTGCAGGAAGACACTGCTAAGAATGTTTTTGCATCTTTATGATATCCTGTTGCTCCCACTCAGATCCTGTTCAATCACTGTCCTCTTCTCCTTCTTAGGCTAATAAAATTAAGCCTATTCAGGAGGATCACAGGTTCAAGGCCAGCCTGGGCAGATTAGTCAGTTCCTGTCTCGAAGTAAAATAAAAAAGGGCTCGGGCGGGACCGGAGCAGTGGCGCTTGCTTGCCTGGCATGCTGGACTACAGGAGTTCAAACCCCAGCACCACATACACAATGAAGTCTCAGAGCAACGAAAGCCACATGAAAAACTAAATAAAATTGATTCTTTCTCTCTCTTAAAAAAAAAAAAGAAGAAGAAGAAGGGGGGCTAGGGATGTAGCTCAGTGGTGAAGAACTTGCCCAGCATGCCCGAGGCTCTGGGTTCATGCCCCAGGACCACCCTCCCAAATTAAGCCGACAAAAGAATGTGACCCACAAATGTACACAGGCAAGTTGTGGAAGCTTTTATATTTTAATTTTTTTTCTTTCTTTCCTTTAAATATCCTCACTTAGCTTTGTTAGTATGTCCAGGGATTCCTATATGAAAATATTTTCTTTGGAGATTTTTTTCTTCAGGGTTTAAAAGAATATAAAAATAGGTCTTTTTCTCTAGGACTCTACAAAGGGAGTTACGAGCAACAGATTTTCTCTCTCTCTCTCTCTCTCTGTGTGTGTGTGTGTGTGTGTGTGTGTGTGTGTGTGTAATCTAAAAATTACAGCAGTCCTGGGCAGCATGTCTGCTCTGGAAGGTAGAAAGTCCTTTGACTGAGCTTCTGATGCAGAGGTAAGAGGATTCACAAGCCAGAAACGAGCTGGATTAGATATCTGAGGACCACCCAATGCTGATATTCCATGATGTTCTGCATCTTATCCTTGAGTTCAATGCCAAGTACATGTACACAGGTTGCAACTTTTCCGCTGCATGTAAACAATCATCAGTTTCTGCTGCTTTGACAAATATTACATTTACATTTAAATGCAGGAGAATAGCAAAGATAAATAGTTTGGGGGCTGGAGCAGTGGCTTGCAGCGCTTACCTGGCATGCGCGAGGACGCAAGATCGAACCCCAGCACCATGTGCACAACTGAGTGTCGGAGTAATGAAAGCCACATAAAAAACAAAATAAAAATTAATTCTCTCTCACTGTCCCTCTCTCTTTTTTTTCTTTTTTCTTTTTTAAAGAGAGAAAGGTACAGTGAGAGAGACAGAGAGAATCAATTTTAATTAGTTTTTCATGTGGCTTTTGTTGCTTTGACACTTGGTTGTGTACGTGGTGCTGGGGTTTGAACCTGCATACTCGGGCACGCCAGGCAAGCACTGTAACTGCTGAGCCACCACTCCAGCCCCC
>PVKS010027426.1:0-5000 GCA_004027875.1 Aplodontia rufa
ATATCTTTCTCCTTGCACAAGAATCAAATCAAAATGGATCAAGGAGCTTGGTATCAAACCAGCTACGTTGCAACTGATAGAAGAAAAAATTGGTCCAACACTTCAACATTTAGGAGTAGGCAAAGACTTTCTCAACAGGTCTCCAAAAGTGAAGGAAGTAAAGTCAAAAATCAGTGAATGGGATGCCATAAAGCTAAAAGCTTTTGCACTGCCAATGAAACAATCAAAAGAGTCAAGAGGTTTCCTATGGAAAAGGAGAGAACATGGGCTATGATTCCTCTGACAAGGGTCTCATATCCAGAATCTACAAAATCCTCAAAAACCTCAACTACAAAAACACTAACAATCCAATTAATAAATGGGCCAAAGAGCTAAATAGAAACTTCTCACCAGAGGACATTGATAAAGCCAATGAATACATGAGAAAGTGCTCTAAATCACTAGTAATCAGAGAAATGCAAATGAAAACTACATTAAGATATCACCTCACACCAGTCAGAATGGCAAAAATGAAGAAAATTAATAATAATAGATGCTGGAGGGGCTGTGGAGAGACAGGCCCACTAATACACTGTTGGTGGAGCTGCAGACTGGTACAGCCCCTCTGGAAAGCAGTGTGGAGAATCCTCAAAAACGGGATGAGCCCACCATACGACCCTGCTATTCCACTTCTGGGTATTTTTCCAGGGGATTTAGAGTCAGCACATTATAGTGATACAGCAATATCTATGTTCATAGCAGCTCAATTTACAATTGCTAAATTATGGAAACAACCCAGATGTCCCTCACTGGAAGAATGGATCCAAAAACTGTGGTACATATATACCATGGAATTTTACACAGCAATTAGAAACAATGATATTGCAGCCTTTGAAGGTAAATGGATGGCTATGGAAGAAATTATGCTGAGTGAAATCAGCATAACCTAGAAAACCAAGGGTCGAATGTCTTCACTCATCTGTGGAGGCTGGAACTAGACCCTGGCCATTAAGAGATGTGGTCTAATATCAGGTTTTAAATCCAGATATCATGTAATGTTACACAACCTAATACTTTTTTTCCCAAAGAGGCAATTTATTTTTTTATTTTGAACCACCATACAAGTTTTTAACAAAATAATATAAAATGTGTATAGATTCTGGATATTACAATGTTGGGTCTAGTCCCAACATTATATTTAACCAAATGGGATGAACCCAAATGAACTCAGAAATTTTAGTTAAACTGGTAGTTTGAAGAAAGCCAGTTTCCTCAAGTCACATTGCAAAGTAAGCAGGAAAATAAGCTGAATAAATGCTCCCAAAGTGACATTTCCAACTAACACTCAACACCATTTTCAAATGTCACATATGAACACAAACTGAAACCTTGTTTCTCAGCACTCCAAACAACTGGAGCTTGTAGATATTTGAAGAAGGAGTACACTGGAGTATGAGCATTGTGAATTTACCTTGCTTTTTAATTTTTATTGAGAAATTTATTTGTTGCAGAATCATATAAGTTTTTAACGAAATAATATATGAATATAGATTCTGAAGATTAGTTTTACCCCCAAGAGTGCCCCCCCCAATTACCCACCCTTATCCCTTCCCTCCCCTTCCCAAAACATTTCTAAAAATGTATTAGGTTGTATGTTGAATATGCTAGCCAAATGACCTTTCTTTCTGGAATTTCAAACAATTCACAGGTTCTGAAAACTTTGCAGATACTTCAAAGGGAATCTTTCAATCACATGGATCTATTGAGGAATGGAACAACTCTGAAGAATAAGTGCACCTACAAACTTTGGAACTACAAGAGAAATCTCTTCTGGTACTGCACTTTTTTGGGGGACTTCAGCAGTGCTTTATATTGAAACACAGTGGTTCCTGGGTGCCCAGATCCAAGAATAACTCAGAAACTTATGTGATACTGACAGTTTAAAGTCAGCCAGTATGTACAAGACATATTGAAGAATAAGTAATATATCTACTGGGAAATGCCCAAAACAGACCTTTCCTTTAGTGAAAAAAAGAGAACTTTTCAAGCGATATGATATTCTGGAAACAGAAAGCTTGGTTCTAGGCACAGAAAATATGCAAGGGTGTTAAATGAGTTAAAAAGAAAAAATATATTCAATGTGTATTAAGTTTACTTTTAAATATGTAATGTGTTAGCCCATAGGGTTTTAGTTTTGAAACTTCACACAGTTGACTATTCGACATTATCACCCAATGGCTTATATTCCTCTGGGGAGTCACTGAAACATGGAGATTTTGAGATTCAAATAAACTCTGGAAAATAAGTGTGTGTAAGAACTTTGATTCTGCTATTGAAAAACTTTCTGGAATTGCATGTTCTTGTTGAATTCTCGAGTTTTCCCCATGGAACCAAAGTGATTCCTTGGAGGCCCACGTCAAAGATAACTCAGAATGTTCCTTGAAAATTGTGGTTTGAAAAAGTCAATGTGCACAAGCCATACTGAAAATAATTTAACAAACCTGGTTGTGAAATGCTTGAAACTGGACTATCAGACTAGAAGAAAAATAAAGAAAAGCCAAAGCAAAAGTAAAATATATCTGTTTTGTAGCGTATATTTTTACAAGTTGAAAATTTTTTTCTAGTCTTTCAAAATTATTACTGCTTCTTGGTAGATGGGAGAGGAACAAAACAGAGTGTTGGCCATTTCAGTAAGCTTCCTGTTCAATACGAATGTGCCAGCAGTAGCACAAATTGTTTTCCTTCTGAAACTTCAAGCAGGTCCCTACTCACACATTGTCAGTCAATCACACGTAACACTGAAGTTATTCTTCAAAGCACAGCAAGTTTTTCTGTTTCAAATCTCCTCTGGAAAACATTTGCACATATAAAATTTGGTGCTGCCAGGGAAATATGTTCTGATATTCCATATTTCTGGTGACTTTACCACTGTTTATTCATCAAAAAAATGGTGATTTTTTAATGTTGCCCTAAACTCTTAAATATATGTGAAAGAGCTAGTTTGAAGAAAGCTAGTTTACTCAAGCCAAACTGGTAAATAACTACCATTCTTACGGGAATTACATAAAACAGAATTTTCTATCTATCAAAAACAACTGCTTTTAAAAGGCGTGCATTTCTACAAATGGAATCTTCAGTGCTAGGAACTGCAAATAGCAAGTGTCTGTAGGTAGCTGAAGGAAGAACACTAGAGAATGTGTTTATACTGAATTAAGATTGCATTTCAATGTCAATGTGATAGCAACAGGGTTTTCTTACTTCACTATATACACATTATCACTTAATGGCAGGGACTCCTGTGAGAATCTTTGAATCACCAGAATGTGTTGAAGGGCAGATCAGTTCTGAACGTATCTGCACGCACAAACTTTGGCTCTGCTAACGAAATCTGTTGTGCTACCACATGTTCCTGCTCGGTTCACCAGGAAACGCAGTGTTTTGTAGATCGCTCTCATCCCAAAGCAAGTGAGAGATACTTGTGATATTGACAGCTTGAAGAAATCCAGTTTCCACAAGTCATATTGCAAAGTAAGCAGTAAACGGGCCAGAGAAATCCTCCTGAAGTGAATTCCCATCTACCACCCAACTGCCCCTTTGAAATCTTATCTGTATGCAAACACAAACCTTGTTTCTAGACAATCCACTGACTGTTGCTTGTAGATATTTGAAGGAAGAACACAACAGAGTGTGAGCATTGTGAATCAGATTTGCTTTTAAATGTTGAATGTGCTAGCAAAATGACTTTTCCTTCTAGAATTTCAAACATTTCATAATTCACCCATACTTTAAAAGCATTGTGGAAACATCACTGGGAATCTTAGAAACAACAAATATCCACTGAGTGATGAAAACGAGTAAGGCAAATAAGTGCACACATGAAATTCAGAACTACTGAGGAAACTTGTTCTATCACTGCATATTTCTGGGGCCTGCACTAGTGTTTTACATGAAGCACAATGGTTGTTAGTTTGACCAGATCCAAAAGTAATTCAGAAATTTATTTCAAGCAAGTTGTTTGAACACAGTATCCATAATACATAATATAAACTGCTTAGAAACTTGGTGCAATGTTCCCTAAGTATTCCCTTTTGCCTGCAAAATAAACAAAGTATAAAGAAAGAAAAACTAAAACCATAAAAACCCAGCTGTTCTCAAATGATACATATTTTTGCAAACTGAAACCTTACTTCTATCAACTCCCAATAACTTCTTACTTTAGATAGTTAAAGGAGAAACAATGGAGATCATGATAGTTGGGAATTAATTGTGCAATGCAATGTTAATGTTCTAGCAAAAACGACTTTTCTTGTGGAAATGCAAACAGTGCAGCATACATTCATTATCAAAAAATTGTGATACTCCTACGGCAATCATTGAATCAGAGCAATCTTTTTGGGATGATCAACACTCAAAAATATGAGCACATACAAAATTGGTTATCCTAGTACAATCTGTTCTGCTATTACAGGTTTCTGATGGCTTCACCAGTGTTTCTTTATTGAAAGGCAGTTAGTTAAGGTTGCCCTGATTCCAAATCAACTCAGAATTTTTTGTGAAATTGGTAGTTTGAAGAAATCCATTATCTTCAATTCACATTGTAAAGTGTGAAGATTGTAAAGTGTGAAGATTGTGAAAGTAGTTTGCTTTTAAATGTTGAATGTGCTAGCAAAAAGTCTTTTCTTTCTAGACTTTCAAACAGTACACAACTCACACAATATGAAAACACTGCATATACTTCATTGAGAACTTTGAATTACATGAATCTCTTGAGAGAGGAAATAGCTGAGGGGAATTAGAGCCCATATGAACTTTGGTACAACTGGAGAAACTTGTTCTAGCTCTGCATGTTTCTGTGGACTTTGACATTGAACTACATTGAAAAACATTCACTCTTAGGTTCCCCAATTCCAAGCATAAAGTAGAAATTTATCAGGTAGTATGAGCACAGCGAGTTTTCAAAACACTTATTGGAAACTTAGTAAATAATTGGTGTGATGTGCTTCAAACAAACACTTTTACAT
>PVKS010027426.1:10000-27531 GCA_004027875.1 Aplodontia rufa
AGGATAGCTGGAAAGCTAACGGTGCATGCCTACCAAGTGTACCAGAGCACCCTCAGCCTCTCAATGGATCCCGTGCACAGAGCACCCTCAGCCTCTCAATGGATCCCGTGCAATTCTTGCACCTGGTCAGAAGTCAGTACTGTCCTTACCCTGGTTCCTTTTCCTCCACTGCATGCTGACACTTCTCCAAGAGGAAAAATTCCAATGGAAATCATGGGATTCAGCCAGCTCACCACTTCCAGAAGTCTCCCTATCATCCCTACCCCACAGAGCCCACTCCAGCACCACTTATATGCAACTGTCCTGGGCGGCTGGTTCACTAGCATTGTGGGCTATAGCAGCCCCGCCCCCTCAGAGGCCCCGCCCTCCTCGCCCGCTCCCTCTGTGTGCAGCCACAAACCGCCAACCAACTGCCCGAGGCCTCTTAAACTGACATGGCCAACAGCACTGGGTAACTTCAGGTGGCTGGAAGTATGGGTGCTATGTTACCTCCAGGAGGCCAAATGTAGCCCTGTTTCAGAGTCTCGGACAACTGCCAGGTCACAGCCTCTCTGCCCTGTGTTCCTGTGGACTGATGTGTACCAATTGCAGATCTTACCATCGCACTGCCATATGAGAGCAAAGCACATGGCCATCCTGGCTGGTGTGGCCTCCATGCCCCACATGGGAAAGTAGGTGGCCAAACCTCAGGGGTGGCACAGCTGTGGAACCAGGAGGGCAAAGTGTTGAGGAAGAACCACCCTTGGTCAGTGCTGGGTCCTGCCTCCCCCACCTCACCACACCACAGCAGCAGTGTCTAGGGCACAGAGTCACAGGGTTACCATATGTCCAAATTTGGATGCTTTGGAAACTACCAATGGTTTACCCTTTAGGGAGTTGAAGCCAGTAAGTGCAGCATGGAAAAGAGAGTAAGAAGGACATTCATTGCAGTAGGTAAGGAGAAAACGGGAGGACAGCAGTGAGTTCTGGAATCAGGGCAGGGGAGACCTATGCATGTTCGCACTACAGAGACCTGGCATGGCTTTCCTAGCATGTGTGGTTCAATGTCACACTTCTTCATATATCACATGTTGACAGATGGCACAAGGACTATATGTTGGGTGGAGAATTTAGGCATACAATGAGATCACAGGGAGCAGTTCACTGTAGGTGACCCAGGAGAGATCCTGGGTGGTTTTGATGGGTTTAAGCTTTGGTCTAGGTGGTGTTCTCTGAAGTGTCTTGTCTGACACAGAGAAAAAATTTCAAGTGCTAGTAGCAAGTAGGCAGCTCCTCCCTACAAGCCAGATTTTAGAAGTTCCTACCTGACAGGTAAAACTTGGCAGGATGTTTGCTGTAAGGGAGCAAGCTAGGGTGGAGGAGCCTCAACTTTCCAATTCTTAGGCATTGCTTCTCTATTAGGCTGTTGTTATGGTTTGAATGTGAGGTGTTCCCCAAAATCTCACATTGGAAATTACGGTAGGCTGAAGTGAAACAATTGAGTTATAAATGCCTTAATCAAAATACTGAGTTAATCTTCTTAACCTGGGAAAAACTTCTAGTTATTTCATGACATAGGAGTTGACACTGCCTTCCTTAATGGGACTCCCATGGCTCATGTAATAAAATCAAGAATGCATGGGATGCACTAAAACTAAAAAGCTTTTTCACAGCTAAAGATTTAGTCAAGAGTCTCAAGAGAGAACCTACAGAATGGGAGAAAATTTTTGCCTGCTACACTTCAAACAGAGGGCTAATATCCAGAATATATGAAGAACGCAAAACACTAAGTACCAAAAGCACAAATATCCCAATTAATAAATGGGTATGGAAATAAAAAGAAGCTTCTCAAAGGAGGAAGTCCAAAAAGCCCATAAACATATGAGAAAATGCTCTACATCACTAGCAATAAGAGAAATGCAAATCAAAATTGCACTGAGATTCCACCTCACTCTGGTCAGAGTGGCAAAAATGAAGAATATAAACAATGACAGATGCTAGAGAGGATGTGGGAAAAGAAGACCACATTGCTGGTGGGACTGCAAACTGGTATAGCCATCCTGGAAATCAGCGTGGAGACTCCTCAAAAAATTATGGCTGGAACCACCTCTTGACCCAGCTATCCCACTCCTGGGTATCTACCCCCAAAGAGCTAGAATTGGCTAACTATAGAAATACAGCTTCATAAATGTTTATAGCAGCTCAATTTACTAAAGCTAAATTATGGAACCAACCCAAATGCCCCTCACTTGATGAGTGGATCCAAAAACTTTGGTACATATATACAATGGAATACTACTCAGCTATTACAGAAAATGATATTATGGCATTTGTAGTCAAATGGATGGAGATGGAAAAATCTTGCTAAGTGAAGTATCCCAAACTTAGAGACTCAAGGCCTGAATGTTTTCTCTCCTTTGTGGAAGCTAGAATACAAGAAGAAACAGTATGATAGATGGCTAACCAAGCAACTACCTCAACATGTATGAAATTTTACACGATCATGAGGAACCTTGCCTAGGTTACTGGGGGATGTAGGGAGCGGGCAGGGAGGGGTAAAATGAACAGGAAGGACATAGAGAAGACCAGAGTGAGGTAGTATGAGGAAATCTAATCTGAGGGGAACCTCCAACTTCCAGAAGAAGTCCAATTAACTTGGGATTTAAGTAGAGTGAAATATGGAACCATGGGGAACCCAAAGTGGGGAACCATGGTCTGGCACCAGCATTGGCTTGTTCTGTCATTACACCTTTGTCCTTGATTATTTTACAATGAACACCTCCAAAAGACCATGTTTATTGAATAATAATTTTAAAAAAACTTCTAGTATCTGAGGTGAAAAGAACCTGAATGACCTCCAGTCCTGAAGCATTGATCCCTGCCATAGGCTCTGATCTCACCTCATATTTCTTGAGCAGCCACATTGGGAAAGAATCTGAATTTGGTTGTCCTGTACATCACCTCCAAGTCCTGGATAGTGAAGTTCCAGTTGTATCCGAACTCTCTTCCCCACAGTGAGTCAAGGGCCTGGAGTGACATGATTTCAAAATGAGAAAGACAAGGTTCACAGCTTGGCACGCTGATTTGACCATGGCTCCTCCAGGAGGAAGTGCACCACCAGTGAACCACCATTGTGATGCTTATGGGGGTTTTGTCCACTGCTCTTGCCAGAGAGTTCTTCTGCCTCCTACCTAGAAACCCTGGAACAACCCTTCTCTTGCATCCAGCTGAGTGCCAACTAGGAACCGGGAGGTCTCTTTTCCAACATGCTGTGCCCATTGGTACTAGAGTCACCTTCCTCTCACATAGTCCATTTCCCAAGGTTCAGCACCCATGAAGTTGTGATGGTCAGTGCCTTGGCAATGCAAATACCTCCATGTGTTCAGCAAAGGGCCACCGTTGTTCTGAGAGGCTGTGGTGCTGACACACCTGCACGTGTTCTTACAGATCACCTTGATGATGTGTCTCCAAGGATAGAGGCAGTTAGTTGTCACTTTTGGCTACAGACTGACCTATAAGCCTGTCTTCCTGAGACCAAAGAGAGGGAACCAAATTTGGAACCATTGTGCAATAGGGGAAATGATGTTTGGATGTGCAAAGCTACTAGGAAGGTGGATGCCTCCTATCCACGAACCTTCCTGGGACAGCAGGAGAGAAGTGCCAGGAGAAGAGGCAGGGGTCCTGGCCTGGCAGCTCATGAGATCACTGTCATGGGTCCAGAAAAACATCCTTATATCATGTTGGGTGGTGAAGTGGTGACTGGATCCTAGAAGGCCAAAGCAGCTCAAGCTCACCATGGGATGCTTTCAACAGCCTGCATCAAGTTCCAGGCTTGTGGGCCCTGCCCTGGTACAACTCAGACCAAAGCTAAATTAGACTCCAGCCTGGTGTGTGGACAAGAGCAGAGATATAGTCCAGTAGAAATAGTTTCTTCCAATTTCAGGACTCGTAACCTCTGTTGATTGTCATGACTGCCTTCTGGATTAAGAGGTTCATGTGGAATACAAGAGAAAATGTCAGTGACAGAGGCCATGAGAACTGCCTAAGATCAACAACTCTGGATTGCTGAGCCCAGGTTGAATTCAGAATGATCTGGATGCAAAACTGGGAATTGACCCCTGACCCAATTTCTAAAATGCTGGGCACAGTGAGCTGCCCTCAGTAGCAGGAGGACAACATCTCCAGGGTTTACAACTGGACACCTCTGTGTGATCTCCTCAGTGGCAGTGGTTGATGTCACTTTGTAAGTGATGTAGAATTTTCCATTTCAGTTCAGAACTTTCTGTCAAATCCACTGTCTTTTATGGGTCTAACAAGGTCCAAGAGTAAAGTATCCTATTATTATTGATGAGAAAATAGAAGCTGGAGTGGCAGTGGGGTTTGTCAGTGACCACATTATTGGTAAGCTGCATTCCAGGTTGGGACCAGGGCATCTAAGTTTGAGTCCCATGCTCCTGATAATGGGACTGATCTAAGTATGTATTGATAAGAAATCTGGTGAATATCAGGAGTAAAACTGCCTTCTAGAGAGGAAGACACACGGACACTGTCCCCCAGGTTTTGTGTCTTTTTGTGGCTCAGGTCCTATGGGAGGTTCAGGGAAAACTGTACACATCTGTCTCTCCCTGTTGGCTGATATTTCCACACTGGTAGGTCAGTGAAAATTTAAATATTATCCCATGTTTGCAGAATATGTTTATAAACTTGTGCCAGGGATCAAATCCTCAGGCTTATGCATGCTCTGCACATGCTCTTCTCTTGAGACCAACCCTGAGCTCCTTACCCACTTTCAGAAGTGAGCTAAGATGAACCCCATAAATTCAGTCTATTTGTTGGATTGTGGAAAGACCATTGGCTGAGGAGTAAGCCATGTGTTGTTCCTTTTCATTCTGGGTCTCTAACCTGGAAGGGTTGTACCTTTGTATTTTAAAAGCAGGAGAAGTAGAGGAAGCCCTTTAGAGCATGCTCAATGGTGCAGAAGTACGTTCTTCTCCCAGTATCTTACTTCACAATTGCTACTTAGTGACACAAGATCTTTTAAGTGCTTCTTTGTGATCCCACAGTGAAGGAACATTTTTAAAGTTTCCCAAAACGTTGTAGATCAGCACTGTGTAAACTACATTTCAAAAGAGTGACTAGATAAAATAGATATGAGAGAAGCCAAGGGCACACACAGTCCAGGCCTGTGGGCATGTGCTGCCAGTAAGGGCCAGAAGAGCTGTTGTAGATGCTTCTAGGGAATGGGCTGGGAACTATGCTGAGTGGCTTGAGGTGATTGTGGTTATGGGAGAGCAGTTCCTTGCTCCGGTACCCCTACTCCAAACCCTGGACCAGGATTAGAAGGGTAGCTGACCCTAATGAGTACTTGCTTTAAGATTCCTGATACCAGATGATGAACAGTGCTTCCCCATCACCACAGGACTCAAAGAATATTAGCTTATGTGCCATGATTTGCCCCATTCAGAATAAATACGACTATGGAAATGGAGAAAATCATGGACTATGATTCCTCTGACAGAGGTCTCATATCCAGAATCTAGAAAATCCTCAAAAATCTCAACTACAAAAACACTAACAGCCCAATTAATAAATGGGCCAAAGAGCTAAATAGAAACTTCTCATCAGAGGACATTGATCAAGCTAATGAATACGTGAGAAAGTGCTCTAAATCTCTAGTAATCAGAGAAATGCAAATGAAAACTACATTAAGATATCACCTTATACCAGTCAGAATGGCAAAAATGAAGAAAATAAACAATAATAGATGCTGGAGGGGCTGTAGAGAGCTAGGGGCACTAACACACTGTTGGTGGAGCTGCAGACTGGTACAACCCCTCTGGAAAGCAGTGTGGAGAATCCTCAAAAAACTAGGGATGAGCCCACCACACGACCCTGATGTTCCACTCCTGGATATCTTTCCAGGGGGTTTAGAATCAGCACATTATAGTGACACAACAATATCTATGTCCATAGCAGCACAATTTACTATTACTAGACTATGTAAACAACCCAGATGTCCCTCACTGGATGAATGGATCCAAAAACTGTGGTACACATATACCATGGAATATTACACAGCAATTAGAAACAATGACATTGCAGCCTTTGAAGGTAAATGGATGGCTATGGAAGAAATTATGCTGAGTAAAATCAGCTTAACCCAGAGAACCAAGGGTCGAATTTCTGCACTCATCTGTGGAGGCTGGAACTAGACTCTGGCCATTCAGAAAGGTAGTCTATTATCATGTGTTAAATCCAGATAAGGTGTAATGTTATACAGCCTAATACTTTTTTAGAGATATTGTGGGTAAGGGAAGGGAGGGATATGGGTGGGAAATTGGGGGGGGACACTCCTGGGGGTAAATATAGTATCCAAAAACTATACATATTTTATATTATTTTGTTAAAATTTGTATGGTTGTTCAAAAATAAAAATTAAAATTAAGAAAAAGAAATTTACATAAAATGGAATAAATAACTGTTGCTGTAAATCTAAGTATTGCATTTCCTTCATTATTATATAAATTAAATTTGACTCAGAGAGTCTACAAAAAGAAAAATCTTGGCATTAAACCACTAATGTGAGTAAACCACAAATATTCCACTTCTATCACTCAAAGAAATAAAACATCTGTTTACTACAATAAACAACATTATTAAAATAGCCATTAATTGAGATAGATCAATAGGAACCGCTGCTGGAAAATGCAGGTATTGCAAAGTAAAAATGTTCTTATCACATTCAGTTTTACCTGAAACAGCTTGCTGAATTTTTTGTCCTCTGGTTTAAAGTCATCACCATTTGGTTATTATATGTTGTTCACTTTTTTTTTTTTTTTGCTTAAAGGATGTGTGCATTATTTTTAACCTTCAAGACCCTTACTGGTAGCAAGATTCATAAATTTTATCCAGACATAATTCAATCAATATTAATCAGCATGCAACATATTACATCATTGAATACAAATTATCCTTATCTGCTGATCATTTAATGGCATTTGTATTAATTCCAACAACTTTTCATTTGTTAGTGAAAGAAGCCACAATATTAGCTGCATGTAGTTCAAGCATTTTCTTTGCTGTTTGAGAAATATTTGCTCCATTGGGAATGTGTTGCAGACAATTAGCTATCAATCGTTTTGGTGCTTCAGTACAGTTTTAGGTGTTGTTCAAAGTTCTTAGGAAAATGACTTTAGTTTGTGTATGCACACTGATTTGAAAGAGATACTGACATTCTAAAAAGAACTAAATCACTAAAGAGATTTGGAATTATGAGATTTAAATTATAAAGATTTAAACTAGAAGATTAACTTTAAAATGTTCTGATCAGCATTATGTAATGAAAACGCACCTGCATTTGAAAGTTTTTCTGTAGACACTAATCAGATTCTACCAGTATGGTTCTTTAAATTTTTGCTTTTCTACACCATTCACATTTATTTATTTTTTTTAATTCTTTTTTTTAAATTTTTGAACAACCATACAAGTTTTTAACAAAATAATATAAAATGTGTATATATTCTGGATATTACAGTTACCCCCAGGAGTGCCCCCCAACACCATTCACATTTAATCCAGTCCTTTGATTAACTTTCAAATGAACTAAAGATTCTTTACCTCAGAGCCTCAAGAAGGTAAGTTTCTTCATCACTCGACAAATAATACACAATACATTCATTTTGAAATTTTGAAACCAACCTTTTAAACCTAAAATGCACTAGAGGTTGTGCATCACAAATGCTGTCAGTAATCTAAAGACAGGAAATGAAGATGAACAAGAGTATTCAACAATTTATTTCTATGTTTTTACCTTATTTCTCTCTTCCCTTTCTTCTTGTAATGTTCTCATTTCTTTTTCATAATTCTTTATTATTCTAAGAGCCTCATCAATTTGCCTCAACAAATTCACATTTTCACAGAGATGCTCCAATTTACTCGATTCTAAAAACAAAACAGCATGTTTTCAACAATTTGTATAAAATTAAACGCTTCAACCATGGCTGAAAACAATTTAAATTTGAAAATAAATTGTATTTTGTAGATGGTGTTTATTGTCTTTCATACACACCCATATATCTCAGAGCAAGTTAAATGAGTATTTATTGATGGTACAGATGGTAAATATAGTATGTTAGTACTGCAAAGACATACAATTTTTACTTATGGGCAGAAGTTATATATATATATATATATATATATATATATATATATATATATATATATATATAATGCTTCTGAAGACAGCACTTTGTGACTAATTAAAAACTTAAAGCTAAAAACACCCACCAAGATCACCCAACCAAACAGGAAAACATGCTTTTGTTTACTCTAGTAATCATCCTAGGACTAATGTCTAAATACTTTCAAATGGTTTTGCTTCTGATAGTTTGGTTCCAGATCATTCAGTTTCTCTACTGGTTACCTATAGAGTAAACACTGATTTATTTAAGAAAGTTTACCTTCATCAAGGTTAAGTGAAAACCTACTCACCAAACAGGTGTGTAGGGGAGCTGTGCTTTATCTCCAACTCTGATATCAAAATATTTTAAAGAGTTTGGCTCTCAAGGTGAACGAGGCACAGTTTTCATGTTCAACTGTACCATGATGCCTCTAATACCTAGTATAATTCTTGGACAAAACAGCACACAAATTCTTATGGGCTACCAGTGAATGGGAGCTTGTAGTGGAAAGGCACAGTGCTATAACCACCATGGAAAATGGTATTGGTGAATTTTGCAAAAATTAAACAAAATAACTATTTAATTCACAATACCACTTTTGTGTGTGTACTCAAAAGAAGTCACAACTGGAGATGAAATATTCACACATTCATGTTCACAGCAGCTTTATTCACAATAAGCAAAGACAGAATTGACCCTCATATTCCTGGACAGTAAAATGCTTCAACAAAATGTGTTATATAAATACAACAGCATTGGGAACAGAATTAAAATTGTTACATTGTATGTGTTTATGAAAATGTCAATATTTATCCTATTTGCAAATATACTGAAATAGTATACAGGGTTGGAGGAAGGGAATGGAAGGTGAAAAACAGGGAACAAATATTAAACAGAGTACATTTCAGACTTGCTTAATTATGCCAGTGTACCTTCTGTTGTCATGTATATTAAAAAAGTCAGGGGGTGGGAGGAAGGGAGGAGGAGGGGAGAAGAGAAACTGGAGACTGATATGGAACAAGTTAAATTCCACAATTTTATAACAAAATCATTATATGTCCGTATGCCATATGCAACTAAACAGAACCAATTAAATATAAAATCCATAATTCAAAAACTTAGCAAAAGAATGTGTATGAAATTAGCAGTAGGAAATGATTTTTTTTCCACAAAATATAAGAAAATACTTAAGGCAAACAGTTGGATGAATATTGAAATATACAAATTGATAAGCAAATTCATAATACCCTAAACCACAGAGTGTGGGCCATTTTAAATAAGTTTCCTGTTCAACATGAATGTGTCAGCAGTAGCACAAACTGTTTTCCTTCAGAAACTTCAGGCTGGTCCCTACTCACACATTATCAGCCAATCGCACATAATACTAAATTGATTTTTTAAAGCACAGGGAGTTCTTCAGTTTTGAATCACCTCTGGAAAATATTTGCACATAGGAAATTTGGTGCTGCCAGTGAAATCTGTTCTGATATTCCATATTTCTGGTTATGTAACCAAAGTTTACTCATCAATACACAGTGATTTTTAGGTTGCCCTAAACTCAGAAATTTAGGTGAAACAGCTAATTTGAACACAGGTAGTTTCCTCCAGCCAAACTGGGAACTAAATAACATCCCAGTGGGAATTACACAAAACTGACTTTTCCATCTATAAAAAACAGCAACTGCTTTTAAAAGGCATGCATACCTAAAAATGGAATCTATGCTGTTAGGAACTACAAACTATGAGTGCCTATAAGTAGTTGAAGAAGGAACACTACAGAGTGTGATCCTTCTGAATTGATTGCATTTCAATGTAAATGTGCTAGCAACAGGGGTTTCCTTTTTTATTCAGAAATTTATTTGAATAATCAAACAAGTTTGTAATGAAATAACATATATATATATATATATGTATATATATATACTCTGAAAATTAGATTTTGCCCAAGTGCCTCCCCCCAATTACCCACAGTTATCCCTCAGCCCCTACTCCTTCCAAATACAACTCTACAAATGCCTTAGTTTGTATGACATTACACCTTATCTGGATTTAAAACATGATAATAGACGTCCTTTCTCAATGGCCAGGGTGTAGCTCTAACCTCCACAGATGAGTGAAGACATTCGACCCTTGGTTCTCTGGGTTCTGCTTATTACGCTCAGCATTTCTTCCATAGCCATCCACTCACCTTCAAAGGATGCAATATCATTGTTTCTAATTGCTGAGAAAAACTCCAACATATATATGTATCACAGTTTTTGGATCCATTCATCTAGTGAGGGACATCTGGGTTGTTTCCATAACTTAGCTATTGTAAATTTAGCTGCTTTGAACATTGATTTTTCTGTGTCACTGAAGTGTGTTGATTGTAAATCCCTTGGAAAAATATGCAGGATAGGAGAAGCAGGATCAGATAGTGTGCTCACACCTAGTTTTTTGAGGATTTTCCACACTGCTTTCCAGAGGGACTGTACCAGTCTGCAGTTCCACCAACAGTATGTAAGTGTGTCTATCTCTCCACAACCCAAGAGGGTTTTCTTACTTCACTATACACACATTATCAATTAATGGCACAGACTCCTTTAGGAATCTTTGAATCTAGAGGACATGTCGAGGGATGAATCAACTCTGAACATATCTGCACATACAAACTTTGGTTCTGCTAGTGAAATCCATTGTTTCACTGCATGTTTCTGCTGGCTTCACCAGGGTTTCCTTATGGAAACACAGTGATTTGTAAGTTGCTGTGATACCAAAGCAACTCAGAAATTTTTGTGATATTGATAACTTGAAGAAAGCCAGTTTTCACAAGTCGTACTGCAAAGTAAGCAGCAAAAAGGCCATAGAAATGCTACCAAAGAGAATTTTCCATCTAACACCAAACTCCCCCTTTGAAATCTCATCTTTGTATGCAAACACAAACCTTGTTTCTAGACAATCCACTAACTGATGCTTGTAGATAGCTGAAGGAAGAACACACTAGAGTATGAGCATTGTGAATCAAATTTGCTTTTAAATGTTGAATGTGCTAGCAAAATGACCTTTCCCTCTGGAATTTCAAACAGTTCACAATTCACCCATATTTTGAAAGCATTACAGAAACATCACTGGAAATCTTTGAATCACATAGATCTGTTGAGGGATTAAACAAGTATGGCAAATAAGTGAACACATGAAAATCTATCACTGCATGTTTCTGGGTCTGCACCAGTGTTTTACATGAAGCACAGTAGTTGTTAGTTTGATCCGATTCATAAGTAACTCAGAAATTTATTTCAAGCAAATAGTTTGAACACAGTCAGCATCCATATGACATAATATAAAGTGCATAGAAACTTTGTGCAATATTTCCCAAATATTTCTTTTCATCTGCAAAATAAACAAAAGAAAAAAGAAAAACCAAACACATAAAAACTCAGCTGTTCTCACATGAAACCTTGTGTCTATCCACTCCAAATGACTACTTATTTTAGATAGTTGAAAGAGGAACAATACAGAGCATGACAACGTGGAATTAATTATGCATTGCAATGTTGAATGTGCTAGCCCAAACAGGAATTTTCATGTGGAAATTCAAACAGTACAGAATACATTAATTTTCAAAAACTTTCATACTCCTATGGTAATTAATGCATCAGAACAATCTTTTGGGATGATCAATAGTAGAAAATATCAGCACATATAAAACTGGTTGACCTAGTAATATCTGTTCTGCTACTACAGGTTTCTGGTGGCTTCACCAGTGTTTCATTATGGAAACAGTGAGTTATAGGTTGACCTGATCCCAAAATAACTCAGAAATGTTTTGTAATTGGTATTTCAAAGAAAGCCACTAACCTCAATTCACATTGTAAAATGTGAGCATTGTGTAAGTAGTTTGCTTTTCAATGTTGAATATGCTAGTAAAAAGTCCGTTTTATCTAGACTTTCAAACAGGTCACAACTCATACAATCTGAAAACATTGCACATAATACATTGGGAATCTTGAATCACATGAATGTGTTGAGGGATGAAACAACTTGAGAGAATTAGTACTCATATGATCTTGGGTACTACTGGAGAAAGCTCTTCTGGTTCTGCATGTTTTTGGGGACTTTCCCATTGTTCTATATTGATAAACAGCGATTCTTAGGTTCCCCAGTTCCAAGCATAAATCAAAAAATTTTTAGATAATGTGAATACAGACAGTTTCCAAAACCCATGTTGGAAACTGTGTAAAAACTTGCTGTGAAATGCCATGAAAGGATTCTTTTCATGACAAAACATAAAAAACCAGAAAAGGAGCTATTTTCAAATGGTATATATTTCTACAAAATGAAACCTTACTTCTAGGCACCCCAAATAACTAGTGACTGTACCTAGTTGAAAGAGGAACACTAGAGTGTGGTCACTGGGAATTAGGTTTGCATTTTGAGGTTGAATGTGCTAGTAAAATGATTTTCCTGATGGAACTTCAACAGTACACTCTACATACCTTATCAAAATATGACATAGACTCTTAAGAAATTACTTCACAACAACGATAATAGAAGTTATTCTTAGATTCCCTTGATCCTACTGTACCTTAAAAACTTAGGTGAAATGGTTTGTTTGAAGAAATTGGGCTTCCTCAAGACACATTGCAAACTAAATAGCAAACATTCTGGAGAAATGCCCCCCAAATGACACTCCGTTCTAGTTCACAACAGCTTCTTTCAAAAGGCCTACATGTTTGCAAATTGAAATCTTGTTTCTGGGCAGTCCAAAAAACTATTTCTTCTATGTATTTGAAACACTAAGAAAATACCAGGTGGGCATTTTAAATGCAGGTTGCTCTTCAAAGTTGAAGATGCTGGCATGAAATATTTTCCATCTGAATCTTCACAGAGTTCAATATGCACACGTTAGTCAACACATGACTGATAACATTTTGCTGAAACACAGAGTCTTAGTTAGGTTTTGAGATATGAATCAATTCTGGATTATAACTGCATTTAGCAAATATGATGCTGGTAGTGAAAAATTCATTGCTACATTTTTCCATTGGATTTACCATTTTTTCTCATTAAATCATAGTTATTCTTAAATTCCCAAGTTCCCCAAAAAACTGAAGAAAGAAAGTTAAACTGGTGTTAGAAGAAATCTCATTTCCATAAACAACATTAAATCTAATTAGAAAACATGCTGATGAATTCCCATAAACTTACCTTTCCCTCTGGAAAAGGACCATCCTTCTCATCTGGCATGTAAGTCTGCAAAGTAAAACATTCTGTGGGCAATCCAAATAATGAGGGCTTCTAGTTAGTTGAAGGAGTGTAAAAAGGTAGAGACCCTTGTGATATAAAACATATATATCAGGTTAACATTGACCATGGAAAAATGGCTGAAAGAAAATCCTAGAGGGGTGCTGACAGAGAAAAATAGACAGAAATAGTGAAGTTCATTGTGACTATTTGTGTGAAGGAGCCCTAAGAAGCTGCCTGCTTCAGATATGGATAGTTTGGGTCCCCACCTAGCCTGCCCTGCTAGCCCACCAAGTGCAACTTTAAGCAGATAAACTGATACCTGCTGTCTGTGTTTCTTGCAGAAAGATCCCATTTTTAAGCCTATTTGTAAGCATGCCAACATTTTCTTTTAAAATCAGCCTTCTTGAGTCACTACAGGCAGCTGCTTTCCTTAGAACAGTAGCCCAGGTGCAACTGCCTGTTTCTTCTCTTTCTCTTCTCTTTTCCCAAAATATTTTTTCTTTTTCTACTCTGCTCTCTGGTGGTCTCAATATATATAGACAACTGGGTCCCATAACAGGAGGAACAAAACACAGTGTATGTTTTACAAATGAAGTTTTCCATTCAAAATCCAACACATTTGCTCAAAATCGTAGTGTTCAATTTTCACACATTCTAAACCACTGGCACAAACTAGTAAGGGGAGTAACCAATCAAGACCTTTTAAGAATCAAATCTACTCTGGAAAATAAGTGCAAATATGAACTTGGGTATTGCTAGTGAAGTATATTCTGGGACTGCATGTTTCTGCTGCCTTCACTAGTGTTTACTCGTTGCTACCCAGGCATCCCTGGGCAGCGGTCAAGGCGATCCGAACCAGCCGTATCATCCCTGCTGGGGGCCGAATCAGGAGATGAGTGCTGGAACCCGGGTCCCCCTCGTCTGGGGACCCCTTCCCTCCCAGCTGGAGAAACGAGTCAACCATACGCAGAGGATGACATCAGAGGATGGCAGTCCAGAATCCATTTATTACTAAGGCATATGGGTTTTTACAGGGAGGGGAGAAGCCAAGGAATAATCCTTCTAAGGGAGTTGTCGCGGGTTATGCAGATTTCAAGTACAGACAAACAACTAGGGAACAGCCTGTGGTTAGCACATTCCAACCCACCCTAATCTTCTTTTTGCACAACAATTAGGAAGCTTAACAAAGCAGGACCTAGCAGCCCTTCCTGAAGGAACTTATGGAAATAGTAATAAGGTCACTCTAGGGCAGCTGACAAAATGGAGTGAAGGTCAGACCCCAACATTTACTCATTGGAACACAGTGATTCTTAGTGTACCCAGATCCAAGAGCAAAACAGGAATTATTTTAAACAGGCAGTTTGTACAGAGCCAGTTTTCCCAAGACATTTTGTAAATTAAATTGCTGCACTTAAGTGCCCAAAATGGACATTTATGTCTACTAAAATATTCCAGCTTTTTTCAATGGGTATATGTTGCTGGAAATGGTAACCTTGTTCTAGGCACCCCACATAAATAATGATTGTATGTAGGTGAAGGAGGAACACCACAAAGTGTGATCATTGGTATTAAAGTGTGCATTTGAATGTTGAATGTGCTTGAAAAATATGTTTTCCTCTTGGAATTTCAAACAGTAGAGTATACATGCCTTATTAAATAATGGCAGATACTCCTACTGTAATCATCACATCAGAAGGATCTTTTAGAACAAAAATATCAACACATATAAACTTTGATTCTCCTATTGAAATTTGTTCTGCCAATGCATGTTTCTTCTGGTTTTTAAAGAGCATTTTTATTGAAATGCAGTGATTGATAGGGAGCATATATCCAAAGAAATAGAAACTTACATGATCCTGGCATTTTTAAAAAAGCCAGTTTGCACAAGACATATTGAAGAATAATTAAAATATCTGCTGCTGGAAAATGCCCCAAACAGATCTTCCCTTTAGTGAAAAAGAAGTCCTTTTCAAATAATATGGTTTTCTGCAACTGGAAACCTTGATTCTGGGAACACCAAATAAGTATTTGTTCAAGGGTATTAAATGAGGGAAAAATGTATGCATTGTTTATTGCTTGCTGTTAAATGTGGAATGTGCTAGCCCATAGGTTTTTCTTTGAAACTTTACACACTTTGCTATTTCACATTAACAGGCAATGGCACGTATTGCTCTGAGGAGTCACTGAAATGTAAGTAGATTTTTGAGGTTCAAATCAACTCAGGAAAAGAAGTTCTGAGGTATTGCTACTGAAAAGGTCCTGCTATTCTATGTTCTTCCTGGATTCACCAGTGTTTTCCTATTGAAACACAGTGATCCCTAGGATGCCCAGGTAAAAAACATAATTCAAAATGTTAAAGAAAATATTACATGGAAGTTTGAAGAAAGAAAGATCCCATAAGCCATTTCATGAACTAAGTAAAAATCTACAGGGAAATGCACAAAACTGATGTTTACATGTAGAAGAAAAAAACTTCTTTTTAAAAGGCATCAGCATCTGAAATAGAAAACTTGCTTCTAGGCACTTTAAAGAACTAGAGCTTGTAAATAGTTAAAGGAGGAACACTACAGAGGGTGGTCACTGTGACTTAAAAATGTGTTTCAATGCTGCATTTAATTAGCAAAAAGGACTTTCCTTCTGGAAGTGCAAACAGTTCACTATACACACATTATCAAAAAATGAAAGATACACTATGGGAATCACTGAATCACAAGGATCTGTTGAGGGACAAAGCAACTCTGAAAATATCTGCACATACAAACGTTGCTTCTGCTAGTGAAATCTGTTGAGATACTGCCTGTTTCTGTGACTTCAGCAGTTTATTCTTATTGAAACACAGTATTTGTAGTGCATTGTGAAAGGAAAGTAATTCAGAAATGTTTGTAAATTTGTGGTGTGAAGTAGGCCAGTTTCCTCAAGTCACATTGCAAAATAAGCTGCAAACAGTATGGTGAAATGTTCCCAAACTGACATTTCCCTCCAATACTGAACAGCCACGTTCAAGTCATAGACGTATGTAAACTCAAACCTTGTTTCTAGGCACTCCAAATAACTGGTGCTTGTTGATAGTTGAAGGAGAACACAACTGAGTGTCAGCACTGTGAATGAAGTATGCTTTCAAATGCTGAAAGTGCTAGCAAAAAGTGCTTTCCTTCTGGAATTTCTAACATTTCACTATTCACACATTATCAAAACACTGCAGATACTCTAATGGGTATCACTGAATCACAGTGATCTTTTGAAGGAAAAAAATCTCTGTTTTATAAATGCACAAATGAATGTTGTTACTACTAGAGATCCCTGTTCTGGTATTGCAAGTTTCTGAGGACTTCACCAGGGTATTACACTGAAACACAGTGCTTCTCCAGGTTGCCCAGATCCAAGTGTGACTCAAATTTATTTGAAACAGGTATTTTGAACAAAGTCAGTTTCCACAATGCATATTGTAAAACTAGAACAAACTTGCTGTGAATTTTCCATAACTTAAATTTATATCTGGCAAATGAACAACTCCCCCAAGAAACAGCTGTTTTGAAATGGTGTACATTTCTGTAAATCAAAGCCTTGCTTCTTGTCACTCAGACTAGCTAGTGATTCTATTCACTGGAAGGAGGGACAAAACAAAGTGTTGTCACTGTTAATTAAGTTTGCTTTTCAATGTCAAATGTGCTAACAAAGAAGTATTTCCTTGTGGAAATTTAAACAGTGTAGAGTATACACATTAACAAAAATGGTATATATTCCTTCAGGAATCACTGCATCACAAGGATCATTTGGTAAAAATGAACTTTTTAAATTATCTGCACAGATAAACTTTGGTCTCCTAGTGAAATCTGGTTTGATACTGCCTGTTTCTGCTGTCTTCATTAGGCTTTCTCATTGAAAAGCTGTGATTCACAGCCTAGATACAAAAGTAACTCAGAAAATATATGATACTGGTATTTTGAAAAAAAGCCATTTTTCAAAAGGCTCACTGATGAATAAGTATCAATCCTGTAGGGAAATTCACACAACTGAATTCCCCTTTGTAGATAAAGGAATTGATTTAAAAGCATACCTATATCTCTTAAAATGGAAACTTACTTCGGGGCCCTGCAAATGAAAAGATGTTTTAGATCATTGAATGAGGAACAAAACAATGTTTGC
>PVKS010027427.1:0-27521 GCA_004027875.1 Aplodontia rufa
TCCTTGAGAATATTCTGTAATGCAGGATTTGTGTTCATGTATCTTGCTAGCTTGAATTTATCATTGAAGTATTTAATTTCTCCATCACATTTAAAGCTGAGTTTTGCAGGATATATTAACTTTGGCTAGAAATTGTTCTCTTTCAGGACTTGAAAAATATTGTTCCAAGCTCTTTTGGCGTTCATCATTTGGTCTAAAAAATCCATACTGATTCTGATTGGTCTGCCTCTGAACGTGACTTGGGGATTCTCCCTTGCTGCTTTTAGAATTCTTTCTTAAATTTCTCTGTTAATCATTTTATATATGATATGTCTTGGCGAATTTCTCATTTGGTTAGGTCTGTTTGGTGTTCTATAGGCCTCTTGGATTTGGTAATCTGTATCAATCCTGATATGAGGTAAGTTTTCCCTTATTATTTCATTTAATATGTTTTTCATGCCTCCTGTTTGTTGTTCGATGTTTTCTTCCAGTCCAAATACTCTCAGGTTGTTTCTTCTCATCTCATCAAATATTACTTGGAAGTTCTGGTCATGCACAGTAAGTTTATTTTCCTGTCTGTCCTCCTTGAACTCGACATTGCTCAACCTGTCTTCATTATCTGATGCTTGTTCTTCGAGGGCTGAGGTTCTATTTTCTGTTGAGTTTACTCTGGTATTAGTATCTTCTCCTGAGAATTTGATTTGGTTGACAGTATTTTTCAATTCTAATAGCTTTGCTACATCTCTCTTCAGGATGTCTAATTCTTTATAAATATGATCTTTCATTTAATAGAATTGATCAAGTGGGCTTCATTGCTGGAAAACAGGGCGAGTTCATCATTCACAAATCAATTAATGTAATTCACTATTTAAATAGAATTAAAAATAAAAATCATATAATCATCTCAATCTACACAGAAAAGGCCTTTGATAAAATTTAGCATCCTTTAATGCTCAAAACCCTGGATAGTATAGGGATCAAGGGAAGATATTTTAGCTATGTGAAATCCATTTATGACAGACCCTTAGCAAACATTATACTCAATGGTGAAAGACTGAATGCATTTCCTCTTAATTCAGGAACCAGACAAGGCTATCCACTTTCACCACTCTTATTCAATATAGCCCTTGAAATTCTTGCCAGAGCCATCAGACAAGAGAAGGAAATCAAAGGAATTTGAATAGGAAAAGAAGAAGTCAAGTTGTCTCTGTTTGCATATGACAGAATCCTCTACCTACAAGACCCTATAACCTCAACTAGGAGACTTCTGGAGCTTATAGATGACTTCAGCAAAGTGGGTGGTTTTAAGATTAACACCAATAAATCATTAGCTTTCCTATACTCCAGCAACAAGGACACTGAAGAAGAAATTAGGAATTCTGTCCCTTTCACCATCTCCTCCAAAAAAATAAAATACTTCGGCATAAATCTCACAAAGGATGTCAAGGACCTATACAAAGAAATTATTGAACTTTAAAAAAAGAAATTATAGAAGATCTGAGTAGATGGAAAATCATTCCATGTTCATGGTTAGGTAGAGTCAATATCATCAAAATGGTCATTTTACCCAAAGCTCTATACAGATTCAAAGCAATCCCTATCAAGATACCAATGTCATTCTTCATGGATATAGAAAAAGCAATACTCAAATTTGTATGGAACAACAGAAAACCCAAAATAGCCAAAACATTACTCAGCAAGAAGGAGGAGGCAGGAGGCATGTCAATTCCTGACTTGAAATTATACTACAAGGCTATGGTGACAAAAATAGCATGGTATTGGTACCAAAACAGAATGGAAATCCAATGGAATAGAATAGAGGACTCTGAGACGATCCCTCATACCTTAAACTATCTAATATTTGATAAAGGTGTCAAAAGCATAGTGTGGAAGTATGATCACCTGTTCAACAAATGGTGTTGGACAAATTGGGCAGCCGTATGTAGACAACTGAAATTGGATCCTTACCTTTTCACCCCGCACAAAAAGTAAATCAAAATGGTTCAAGGATCTGGATATTAAACCAGCAACTCTACAATTGCTTGAAAAAGAAGTAGTTTCAACATTACATGACATAAGGGTCAGCACAACCTTCCTTAACAGGACTCTCTTGGCGCAAGTGGTAAAATCAAGAATAAATGCATGGAATGCAATTAAACTATAAAGTTTTTGCACAACAAAAGATTTAGTCAAGAATCTCAAGAGAGAACCTACAGAATGGTAGAAAATTGTTGCCTGATACACCTCGGACAGAAGGCAAATACCCAGAATATACAAAGAACTCAAAAAATTAAATACCCAAACCACTAATAACCCAATTAATAAATGGGCTACGGAACTAAAAAGAAGTTTCTCAGTAGAGAAAGTCCAAACACTCCATAATCATATCAAAAAGTGCTCTACATCTCTAGCAATAAGAGAAATACAAATTCAAAACTTCACTGAGATTTCTCACCTCACTCTGGTCAGAGTGGCAAAAATGAAGAATACAAACAATGACAGGTGCTGGAGGGGCTGTGGGAAAAGAGGAACACTGTTACATTGCTGGTGGGACTGCAAACTGGTACAGGCACTCTGGAAAGCATTATGGAGACTCCTCAAAAAATTATGGCTGGAACCACATTTTGACCCAGCTATCCCACTCCTGGGTATCTTCCCCAAAGTGCTAGAACTGGCTTACTACAGAGACACTGCTTCATCAATGTTTATAGCAGGCAATTTACTATAGCTAAATTATGGAACCAACCCAGATGCCCCTCACTTGATGAATGGATCCAAAAACTGTTGTACATATATACAATGGAATACTACTCAGCTATGAGAGAAAATGATATTATGGCATTTGAAGCCAAATGGATGGAGATGGAAAAAAATTTTGCTGAGTGAAATATCCCAAACTCAGAGATCCAAGGGCCAAATGTTTTCTCTCATTTATAGAAGCTAGAATATAAGTGGAAACAGTTTGTTAGATGGCTAACCTAACAATTACCTCAATATGTATGAACACTTATATGATCATGCAGAACTGTGCTAAGACCCCTGGGGGATGTAGGGAGAGGAGTAGAGAGGGGGGAAGAGAATAGAAAGGTCATCAAGGAGACCAAAGGGAGGTAGTATTGGTGAATCTAATCTGAGGGGAACCTCTGACTTCCATAAGAAGTCCAATTAACTTGGGGCTTAAGTAAAGCGACATGGAACCATGGGGAACCCAAAGCGGGGGGAACCATGGTCTGGCACCAGTATTGCCCTGTTCTGGCATTACAGTGCTGTTCTTGATTGTTTGATGATGAACCCCTCCAAATTGTAAGACCTTGTCTATCAAATAATAATAATTAAAAAAGAAACATGAATTTGCTGAATGATAAAGTTAAGAATAAATGAATGAGATGTCATTAAACTAAAAAGTTTCTGCACAACTAAAGAATTAGTCAAGAGTGGCAAGACAAAATTTACAGAATGGGAGAAAATCTTTGCCTGCTACACCTCAGACAGAGGGCTAATATCCAGAACACACAAGGAACTCAATAAAACAAAAAACTAAACACCAAAACCACAAGTAATACAATCAATAGATGGGCTAGGGAACTAAATAGAAATTTCTCAGTGGAGGAAGTCCAAAAAGCCCATAAATATATTAGAAAATGCTCTATATTACTAGCAATCAGAGAAATACAATCAAAACTTCACTGAGATTCCACCTCACTCATGTCAGAATAGCAAAAATGAAGAATACAAACAATGACTGATGCTGGAATGGTTGTGGGAAGAGAGGAACAATTTCACACTGACTGCAAAATTGTACAGCCACTCTGGAAAGCAGTGTGGAGACTCCTCAAAAAACTAAGGCTGGAACCACCTTATGACCCAGCTATCCCTTCCCTGGATATTTTCCCAAAAGAGCTAGAATCAGTATATTACAGGCCAACTAACCCGGAGGTAAAATTTGGGAAACAGGGGATTGGGAGGAAACCAAAGAGGGGATGTTATAAACTGGCATCAACCTTGACTTGCTCTGTCATTGTGCATGTGTTCATGATTGTGTGGCAATGATTCCCTCCTATGTTTAAGACTATGTTGAACAAATTTAAAAAAATAGGATAAACTCCTAAAATACCAAAATGACCTGGTTCTGTAGAAGAGATTAAAGCAGAAGAGCAAACAAGTATAGAAAAAGGTAGTTTTTCTTCCCAAAGTGGAAGACAACTTCATCAATTATGTGAGGAATTGCTTCAGATGACTGACCAGGAAGCTATTCTAGATCTCTGGTAGTGGAGGAAGTCTTTTTAAGAAAATAGTTTAAATAGTTTGTTAAATATTTCCATCTATGGTGCTGGCGCGGTGGCTCAGCGGTTTCGTCGCTTGCCTGGCAAGCACGGGGACCCGGGTTCAAACCCCAGCACCATGTACACAACTAAGTGTTGGAGCAACTAAGGCCATGGGAAAAACTAAATAAAGTTTTTTCTCTCTTTCTCTGTCTCTCTCACTGTCCCTCTCTCTTAAAAAAAAAAAAAAATTCCATCTTATTTTCATTTCTGTAACAGTTGGTATCTACCGGTCCTTTTTATAATGCAAAGTGAGAACTTTCCCAGCCCAAATATGTGTTGTCCAAAATACCTGTTTATTTTTTTAAACATTGTTTTTAAAGAGAGAGTGACAGAGAGAGAGAGAGAGAGAGAATCAGTTTGATTTAGTTTTCCAGATAGCCTTTGTTGGTCCAACACTTAGTTGTGTGCAAGGTGCTGGGGTTTGAACTTGGGTCTTCAAGCATCCCAGGCAAGCACCATCACTGCTTAGCCACCACTTCAGCCCTGCCTGTTTAGTTTTTAAAGATGCAACTCCACCTTTTACTTTCTTTTTAAATATGTATGGAAAGTTATAATAGGACATAGTAATAGTGGTGATCAGACTTGGAAATGGTGTGGAAACAAAAATATACATTTGAAATAAACTGAGTAATTTAATAAAGTAAAAAAAGAAAAAAATGAAGGACACTGTTTACAAGGTATAGAATTCTTGTTGCAAATTTTATAGAGTTCTTGGTTGAAAGTTTTACATTTTAGCCTCATAAAAATGTCATTCCTCTCTGTGGCCTACACGCTTTCTGGTGAGAAATTGGCACTTAATCTTGTGGAGGATCCTTTTCATATGATGAATTGCTTCTCATGCTGCTTCTAAGATTTTCTCTTCATCCTTGACTTCCAAAATTTTAAAATGAGTCATGAGTTGGACATTTCCCTTTTTACCTAGTCTATTAAATTTTTTGAATATTAAATTTACATCATCAAATTGGAAGCTCATATTGTTTCTTCAAATGCTAAGTTCTGCTTCATCTCTAGCTTTTCTTCCTTCCTGCTTTCCTTCCTTTCATTTGTGAGATTCCCATAATATCAGTATTAATGTGTTCAACAAATCCCATGGATTCATTACGCTCTATTCTTTTTCCTTTAATTGTTGTGCTCCTCATACAAGGTAATTTAAATTCTTATCTTCAAATTCACTAATTATTTCTTCTGGCTGCTATAACTTGCAGTAAAAATCCCTTTCTTTAAATTTTATTTCAGTTATTGTGATTTATAGTATCAGAATTTTTCATCTCTTTTTATACCTTATGTCTTCATTGATATTCTTTACTTGCCCATATATCATGCTCCTGCTTTACCTTTACCTTCTGTTCACGGTTTCTTTCCATTTATTGAGCACATTGAAGGCAGCTATAATATTTATAAGGTCTGGAATTTCTTATGGATGGTTTATTTCAATTTCTTGTTTTTCGTTGAATAGGCTATATCTTCTAATTTCTTCATATGCTTTGTATTTTTGTTAAAAATTGGACCTTTCGAATATGGCCATGTGATACAACTTGGAAATATTACTGATAGTGTTAGATGAAGGCTCCAGTGATCCCTTTATTGGTAACTTTTTCCATGCAATTTCCTGTCAAAAACTCCATTTTTTATCATGTGTTTTCACTTAAGGTTCTGTGCCATTATCTCCATGGTCAATCAGTGACCTGGAAAAGATTTTCTTTAATGCCTGTATCCATTATAAAGCTAAAATAAAACAAAAAGATGTTCTGTGTTTTGAAATCCTGTTCACTGATGTTCCTGAGGAAGTTATCTAGCCCAGGGGATTAAAAGACTGTTCTAGAAGCTGGAGCGGTGGTTCAATGGTTATGGCGCTTGCCCTGTAAGAGTGAGTACATGAGTTCAAACCCCAGCACCAAGTACACAACTAAGTGTCTGAGGAATGAAAGTCACATGAAAAACTAAAAATTGTAAAAATAAATAAATAAAATAAACGAGTGTTCTACCTTTTTGCTTCACCTTCACCTTAATAATCAGAAGTGGACAGTTCTCTACAATGACAGAGTTGAGTTGAACAACTAACAAAGACTACCATTTCCATGACTGACTGCTAAAGGAGGATAGTAGAAGCTACCTCAAAAGCCAAGTTTCAGTAAAATTTACAAGCTTTTCTTCACTATGAATAACTTTGGAACTACAAGGGTTTTTCTAAATCCAAACATCCCAACATATTTTCTAAGATGGTTCTGCCCAGTTCAATAGATGTTTGTGCAGGGTGTGATTCCTAAAACTTCATATTTTAATATCTTCCATGTTATCATTTCCTCACATTTTCTCTCCTTTCCACCTCTCCTAATGTAAAACTCACTTTATATAGCTTAAACCATTCTCATTCTTCTTGTTGTATTATTATTATTACTATTTTTAAAGTGAGAGGGAGAGAGAAAGACAGAATCGATTTCATTTAGTTTTCTATGTGGCTTTCCTTGCTCCAATGCTTGATTGTGTATGAGGTGCTGGGGTTTGAACCCACATTCTTGCACATGCCAGGCAAGTGCTGTAACCACTGAGCAACTGCTCCAGCCCCATTGCTGTATTATTTTTAATGTATGATGTTTGAAATGGAATAATAGCAGTTTGCTATTTGTTCAATACCAATTATTTTATAGAAGTGCTTGATATTATAGCGAAGATAAATTTTGCAGCTATTTTTACTTTTTTTTCCTCATTGTTTCAATTGCATTTTAAAACCTATGGGGAAAAAAAGCTAATCAAACATTTCCATGATAGTAAAGAACTCCGAGTCTTAGTTACAAAAAAAAAAAAAAAAAAAAAAAAAAAAAAAAAAAAAAAAAAAAAAAAAAAAAAAAAAAAAAAAAAAAAAAAAAAAAAAAAAAAAAAAAAAAAAAAAAAAAAAAAAAAAAAAAAAAAAAAAAAAAAAAAAAAAAAAAAAAAAAAAAAAAAGCCTTAATAAACCCAAGAGAAATATAACACTTTTTAATTTTTAAACTATTGCTGGTCACAAGAGTTAGATAATTTATACTTCTTAAAGACTTGAGCAAGCCCCTGAGTTATTCTTGGATTCTGATTCTAAATTCAAAAACTGCACTTAATTAAAACAAAGAAATGTAAATATGAAAGTTTTCCATTGGTGATTACTGATATCTATTGTGTTCCTTAAAACTTTTCTTTCCACTAATATTGGCTACATGAGCATTTTGCAAGTTTGTAACTATGCATTTAATATTATATAGGGTTGTGTTAGTTAGCTTTTTGATGCTGTGATGCAAATAACATGACAAGAACAATTCAGAGCTGGAAAAGTTTAACTTGGCTCATGGATTCAGAGATTCAGTGCATGGTCAGCCAATTTTGTTGCTCTGTGCCCATGGTAAGACAGACCATCATGGCAGAAGCAGGTGGGGAAAGAAAGCTGACTGGCTCATAATAACCAGGAAGAAGAGACAGAGAGGAGCCAGGGACAAAATATAATCTCCAAAGGCATGCCTCCTGTGACCTACTTCCATCCATGCCCCACTTACCTACTGTTATCTAGCAAATCATTCAAATGATTCATCCATTAAATGGATCAATACACTGTTTAGGTTATAGTCCTCATAATCTAATCTTTTCACTTCCGCACATTCCCATATTATCTCAGAAATGACCTTCACTGGAGACACCTCATATCCAAATTATATCAATACTTTAAAACAGAAAATATTTTTGGTCTTCAAGGGCAATGGTTTTTAAGCACATTTTAAGCAATAGAATTTTTTATTACATAAAATTTGCAAATCTGTGTTTATCTTTAAGTATGTAATATATACATGTTTGTGTATGCTATGTGTGTGTTCCTATGTGAAAACACAGTACTCTTCTGATGACAAGAACCTCTTCTTCCTCTACTCCCTGAGCCACTGAGCCTTTTTGGGTTGTTCTTGAGAAACTGCTATATAACATGACAAGTACAGAAATAAATTGAAATTACTTAAATTATTTTTATATCTCCTCATTTAACATGAAAAATAGTGAATCATTAACAATTACAAATACATTAACAAAAATTATTATATTTACCATTCTGCTTCTGTTGGTTGATGTTGTCTTTATATGTATTTTATTTGGATTAATTAGTTAACAACCTGATTGTGGTACAAAGTTAGGTTATCAAAAACGATCAAAGTGTTAGTTTCATGACCATTATGAATTTATAAAGTGTATGCTATTCACAAAATATTCACATTTTATCGACATATTATATTCAGAGAGTTTTGTAGATTTCAAATAATAAAACCCAAGGTAAGGTCAGGGAGAAAAACATGTGGAATTTCAAATATCATTCAAATACAGTAGTTTCAAATGACAGGAACAAAAAAGTCAGCACAAGCCTAGAACTCAGGCTGTTCTTTTCCCATGTTTTTTTCCTTTCTTTTTTATATCTACTTTAATATAGTCTCACAGCATCCATGCTTCCATCATTCTTATCCTTACGAACAGGAAAAACATAAGCAGGCCATAGGATCTAGAAACGGTCTCATCAGTTCTTACCCTCTCTGCTCCTGCAATTGGTTGCAATCCAATTTCCAATTTCAAAAGAAACAATTTTAACTGAACTTGTTCAGATGAAGTGCCTTTCCTTTGTCCAAAAGTGTAGTTAGGAAATTCTCTATGAGGCCTAAATAAGGTCACAGGTCAACATTTGGCCAAATTAATTCATCTCTATTATTATATTAATTCTTATCATAACATGCACAACTGTAATAAAAGATACCCGTTCCAACTCTAACTTCATGTTTAAGCTATGGTGTACATGCAAACCCAATATTTTAAGTGTTCTGAGATATAGAGAGATCCAAAGGTATTACTCACATATAATACGACTCAAATTAATATGAAATACGTATTCAGAGAAAAACACTTGACCATGGCCAAAGACAATTTCAACTTATCAAATTGGTTTGTTAGAGATAAGATGATTGTTCATCAACAACACCCACAGTCTATGGAATATCAAACGTAGGAATTCAGTCTTCCTTTATCACTACTTTTCTTATTCTTCGTAATTTTTTTGGATTCTTACTCATTATAATATTGGGAAAGCCTTAAGAGTTTTGAACTTAATCCAAAATAAGATCTGCATACAGTACATACCGTAGGCATCATGCTATATAAACACAGAGGGATTGCTCATTATTGGAAATGTTCATATGGTTGAGCCTGAAAGGGTCAATGCTGCTGCTCAATGCTGCAGTGAGGTAGTTTGAACAATTTTGAAGGATAAAATTGGAGGACTCAGAGCATTAGCAGCCTAAGGCTATGGCACAAAGCAGCCACAACAGTGCCTTGCCTGGAAACCACAAAACAGTTTAAAGTATCGTTGTGGGAGTAGGGAAGAAAGTGCTTAGAAATGTTTGATTTTTAATATTTCTGAGTACACAAAGGATAAAAAGTATTGAAATGCAATATTACCATATCTGAACCAATTTATTCTCTGTATTACAAAATCTCTTTGGGTTTTTATAAGGGAAACAATCACGAGAATATCAAGGGAAAAAAGAATCACTTTTTGTACATGAGAACATTCTAAGACTTTACGACAGATTATATTTCTGCATTTAATTCAGAGACCTATAGTAATAGAGAAAAATTCTATCTAATGGCTTCCTCTCAAATTTAATGGCATAGTTTATAAAATCATATCTAGTAAAAGAGGCTATGATGTTTTACCTCTATGAGTTACATTTGTATATCTTCTTACTATATGGGGCTCAGTTGTGCTCTTGGAATTTGTGGCTTCAGTGTTTTAAGTAGTTGCTGGAACCATATGCTGTTGCCCAAGAAGCTCACTTAAAAAGTTTTTGCTGTGTAACAGTCTTGCTTTATATCTGTTTGCTTGTTGCTGTTGTTGTTGTTTTTTTTTGCCAATGGTTTAAATTGATGGCAGCAGCTCTTTGCCTGCCACTCCCATTAAATTATGTTTTTAGATTAGAGCCTGAACTCTTTTCATTTTTCATGGGATCTTTGCATCAAATATCCACAAAAAGCTGGTTAAAGACATTGAACGTTTTAAATAACAGTTAAGTTTAATAGTGTACCCGTCTTTTTTTCTGTAAACCAGACTTCAATAATAACAGTAACAAGGATAATATGAAAACCCAGCCCACCTGTTTTGATATTCAATCTGTTGTGCAATATATACTCAATCTGTTGTGTTTTTAGTGCAGACTGAAAAAAATATTTTGAAAGATGGAAAAGCAATATTATAATCATCTCCATGTAGATTACATGAAAAAAAACAGAACGATATTGATATGCACCCAAGAGACCAGTTTAACTTTCATAAGACAGACATGCCTCCTTTCAGAGGCTGCAGTGCCCTGCTGGAATGGGAGAGGCAAGTTTTCCAAAGGAGAGACCTGTCAGGAGAAAAGTTTACAATAGCCGAAGTTAAGACCTGGGAAATCATACAAAGGTTTTGAACAAGGGTCAGGAATTCTCAATTACGTAGAGAGAAAATGAAAATCAAAATTAAAATAACACAAATTTTATTTTCCCACTGGTAGAACAGTGTGAGTTTTTCACCCTTGGGTCCCTAAGTTGGCAGAGCTCTCTGGACAGTGAGATGACCCCATGCCTGTGCTTATCCTTCAGACCCTCACGGTGCATAGGTGCATGAAAAGAAGTGGAATGGAGGTGGAGGGGGCTGTCTGTGCAATCTCTGATAATAGCCTCTATCCCAGCAAAAAATTAAATGTTTCTTATTTTCATTTTGGTCTTGCTGCTATGATTGACTACTCAAACACCTGAGATTTTGGCTTTCGCCAGCTCAGTTGAGTTTCTGACAAAGTTATATAAGTTTTCTTTGGAGTTATTAAAAAATAATTCTAAGTGTGTCAGTCACTCAGGTAAATTTCCTGTCTTCATTCAGCAGATATATGAGGAGCAGACTCTGTGGCCCATGCTGCCCAAACTTACTTAGTGCTGGGCTACAAAACAGAGGCAGCTAATATGATTTTCTTACTTTGGGGAGCTGTAGAAATGACAGTAAAAAGCAGGAGATGTTTCTAAATGCCAGAGAATGTTCCTAGAAAATATAACAGAAGCAAAGAATAGTGAAGGGGAATTCAGTGTGACTACACGATTTTGATGGGAATGCTTAGCCCAGAGAATGTTTTACTTATAGGTAAAAAAGATGATGGCATCTATGAGTGAAAAACCTGCAGGTCTCAACACACTCTGTCCAGGGGCAAATCACACTATCTCAGTGGACTGTCCAACTTTAAACCTGAAAGCATCTGTAAAGATGGTTATTCCTTCCACTATTCACTGTGACTATTTCAATGAGTTTGGTGTTACTATAGTAAAAGACCAGGTGACTTTTATTTAACGTGAAATTGCATTTGATCAAAATAAGATTATTTGACACAGACTAAAAGATTAAAAATATGTTCTGGAGTGAAGAGTGTATCTGGAAATAAGATGAACTGAACACTATCTAGATGCCACTAGCATCTAGAGAATAGTCAGAAAGCAAGAAGAAAAGCTGGGACATACACCAGGGAAGAGGCAGAAATCAAAGGTTATTCATTACCCTAGAATTTTAATAGGTCTGACATTGTGTGCAGCAAATAAAACCAGTGCAAAATACCAGAAATTTTGTCCTGAAATCCAAAACTCATACTATGCTCACAGGAGGTCAATATTCAATGTGAAGTTCACTCTGGTGATTACCTTCATTCCTATGTC
Organism: Aplodontia rufa; assembly: GCA_004027875.1. Lineage (NCBI taxonomy): Eukaryota > Metazoa > Chordata > Mammalia > Rodentia > Aplodontiidae > Aplodontia > Aplodontia rufa. The sequence continues at coordinate 12,033 of PVKS010027427.1, forward strand.
ACACATACTTGTATGAATTTTATGTGTATTCATATATATCCATATATTTGTGTGTGGACATATATTCATAAATATTTAATGATGAGTAGCCACAAGTGTGCAATGATATTGCACTCAACAAAGCAATATCATATCTGTGCTTTAGTTTTTTTTACTAACAAGGCAAAATCTCTAATTGATGAGTCATATAACTGCTGATATTCTCAGACTACTATCCGAGAAAGTTTTCTGCAGTTATATGTTTTGGTTCTTACATTGCTAACATTCATAACTCCTCTTATAGCCAGTGTTCTCCAGCTCTCCCAGACACACTGTCAAAATAAGAAGCTAAAAATGCCAAGTAAAAGCCTCAATTTTTGAGACACAAATATGGCACTTCAGCGGTGCTTGTGACACAGAGAGGATGTGTGTCTGGGATGATTATGACTTGACAGAAGTCTTCCACTTGCTTGTCTATCACAACTTCAAAAAACGGGAGTCCACTCCAATGATGTATTTTAAAATCAGTTGGGCTTTATTCTAATGTGGAATCGAAATAAACATCAAAAATTTAATTTAATGGCCAACATACTTTAAATAATAATAAGACATAGGTGAAATGTTCATCAGTTACTACACACATTGGAAGTTATTCCAAGTTATAATACTCAAGGACAAATTATTTTTAGTACTTCCTCTCCAGATTCTTCTCAAGAAATGCATTTTCATAAAAAAGTTCATAAAATGCTTAGATTAAATATAGGTAGATATTTTTTATACTATATTATGCCACAAGATATTTCCTTTAACTAAGCAGGCTATTTTCTCTAGTTTTCAACTTTTCTAAACAATTTCAATAAATAACTGTGTACTGTGTAGATTGTAGCATTCTCCCTTCTTTTCTTATATAAAGATTAAAATTATCATACATATCAGCCTTACTTATCCCTGTATGCCTTTTATTTCTTTCATTCTTTTCTACCATCAGATTAGTTGAACACTCACTTGTTTGTTTTCTTCACAGTCTGAAAGCACATGCTAAGTTAGCGTTCCATCGTTAAATCATATCCCGTCTCTATACTCCCATCTTTATGGCTTACAGCAATACATAAAAATGCAAAATCTTCTCGGGCAGGCCTTCAAAAATTGATTTTAGTTTCTCCCAATTTCTCAAGATAGAAATGCGTGTACTTTTAGTCCCCATTTACTTACTACTCTTTCTGGACTTTTTCCTTTTAAAATATGGATTTTATTCTTAGTATTTTGACTTCCTTATTGATAGTAATCTTGTCATAATTGATACTTTAAATAAATTCTCACAGTCCATTCAAATACAAACTAATAGATGAGCTAAGAGCTAAAGGAAATGTAGTAGAGTAGAAGAAAGAATGGGAGAGGAGAGGGAAAATGGGAGAGAAAAGGGGAAGGGAAAGGGGAGGGATAATAAAAATTATGCATTACACCTCTAAGATACTAAATACTTCCCATGCAATCAATAAAAGCTGGAAGAGTAAAATAAATAAATAAATAAACAATAATCAAAGGGAGATTATTAAAAGAAAGGGCTGGGGTGGAAGGAGGTGAGGGGAGGAAGTGCACAAATTATACTACTATATTGTGTGCCTGTATGAATATATAAGGACATATCCCATCATTATGTAGAATTATAATACACAAATAAAAATGTAGGAAAAACTAAAGGAAAAAGTTTCACAGTCTTTATCTTCTCTATGATATTTAATAATATTGGAGTATATCCTACACTTTTGAAAATAACCATGCTGATTCTCCAGACTTTTAGGTAAATTCTTCCTTATTTTTCATGAGCAAAGAATTAAATCATTGTTACCCCTCCAAGTCTGACAATTGAAATTCAACTTATCTATGCATGTACTCAGATCCAGAGAAACAAGAAACTCTTCTTACATAGACTTGGTTCTAGACAACAAAAATGTGAGTGGTTTTGATAATAACCAAACAACAGACAGCACTGATTTTCTGTTGTAAATGGAGAATGCAAATCTGTGTCTCCACTCTACTGCTTACTAAGGGTGGATCTTAGGGACATTCCATCCTACCTTTAATCAGAAATCAGCTGTCAATCGCTTGTAATTTGCCAATATGATGCATTATTTTTCTCTTCTTGTCTTCAATATTTTCTGTTTTTGACTTTCATCAGTTTGACAGTTATGTCTAGATGCAGATGGCTTTATTTCATGACTAATGTCATTAAACCTTCCTTTCAGTCTTAGACATGGTTTCCTTAATACTTAGAACATATATACAATAGCTGCTTTGAATCTTTTTCTGCTAAGTCCGCCATCGGGGCTCCCTCTGAGCAGTTTCTCAAAATTAAACAGACAAGCAAACAATTTAGCTCAAAATCATCATGAGATAAATAAATAATCATAAAGTCATGTATGCCAAGGATAGAAATAAGAGTAACATATTTTGGAGGAAACTTTTATACCATTCTGTAGATACTTTCTTAGCTCATTTTATGCATTTTTCCCTACTGTTAAAAGAAAAAGTAAACTCAAAACTCTCTGTGACTCCCTATGCTATTCTATTTTGCAAATAATCCTATGATCAGATATTACATTTATTTATATATGTCAACAGTTTCCTGATATCTGATTTTTAGATCAAGAAAATGTACAATGAAAGCTACAAAATAATTTCAAATAGTACACAATATATAATGTACACACACACACGTATATATATATACATATATTTCAAAAAATTTAGTGTGAACCTTTTCCTGAAAGTTGTCTTAAGCGACCTTCTCTCCATCAGAATTCATGAAATCAATTCTCAATTATACTACATTACATAATATGGAAAAGGACTGCATTCCATCCTGTGGTCTTACACAAACCTGCATGCATAAAAATTAATTTATGTTCAGAATCATTTCTCCCCACCAAGGAAAAAATGTCTTTGAACTTTAGTTTATCTGTAATAAGTGTTTTACAGCAACACTCATTGTTTTCAGAAATTAATTTCTGATAATTCAGCCCTAGTTTTTTTTTTTCTCTAAAAAGCTGAACTCAAGCAGTGGGCATATATTCAAATTGAAACTTCTCACCACATAAATATAATTGTTTCCCCTTGTTCTGGGTTAATTATATGATTATACACTAGTTGTGTCAGAGAAACAAAAGCCAGATGTAAAAATGAATAAAATTCATTCTTTCTGTCTCTCTCACTCTCTCCCTCTCTCTGTTAAAAAAATGAGTATGTAGTACATTTTTATTTTAAAAATTAATATAAAAACATTCTGGTCTTATGATTTGTATTTTGTATATTTTGTTCCAGAAATTGTTTTCCCCAACGTGGATATGTTTACACATATACATATATGTGTGTTTATACACTTATAAAATATGGATTTGCATTAATAGAACTGAGACTGTGTTGACACATAACGATGTATTCACACATAACATATTTCTTTGTACTTTCACAGGATTTGTGCCCTCAATATTTTGCTTCTCATTAATTACTACTCAAAACTTGATTTTGTCTTAATATATAATTATTCACATATGCAGCAATTTATTAAATATTTCATATTGTTCACTCTTGGTTTCTTTGGCCCAGAATTTTCATTCTCATAAATAACACTATGATGAGGAGCCTTATATACAAAGCTTAGTTTGCACCTCTGATTATTTCTGGTAGTATTTCTAGGGGAAAAAAATCTTGATTAGGTAGTTAAAAGGAATTGTTTGAAGGTCAAATAAAGTCTACCACATATTTCAAAATGTGGCTGCATTTTATACTCCCAGAAAAAGCTTATGTGAGAACATTTATCCTCTCCTGGTTTTCCAAAATGCTTGAATTTTACATAAAAAAAAATAGCTAGTAGACAGAATATATACTTTATACTTGATTTAACTCTGCTTTCTCAAATCAATTCTGTACTCTCAATAGAAGGTGTGGGCCCCAAAGATGAGAAATAAGAAATTAAATCTTGGATTATTAATATTCCTTTTCAAAAGTTATTTGTGTTCTAATTAGAAAATATCCATCTTAAATGTTTGAGCATTCCTTTTGCATTTACTTAAGCATTCTTATTAATATTTCTAATTTTGTTTTAAAACATCTATTTTTAAAGATATTAAAAATATAGATATTTTATATTTAATATAATAGTCTAGATGAATCAGAATATACTCTCATATACATGTAATAGATCATTAGAAATTTTGAGCAGTATAGTAGCTGATTTATTGAGATATGTTATCCATCAAAAGTAACAAATAATTTATGCAAATAAATTCCAATCATATTTCTTTAAAATTATTGTTAAGATTAAAAGATCATGAATAGCCACGATGAACTAATCTTTTTAAGTAGTACAGTCTCAGAAGTGTTTAAAATATATATATAATTTTATATATATATATATACATATATATATGTATATATATATAAAATCTTTGGTCACATTATCAAAGAAAAAATATAAGGAAGCCAGCAAGTGAAGCTATTTTAATTATCACTCTATTTTTCTGTTAAATCTTAGGAGATATACTAAAGTTAACAAGTACCGTAAAAGATCCCATCCTTTTTTTTAGGAATCAAAGATGTTTTTATGATATTACCATTTTTTTTCCTAGGTGGTACTACAGTATTATTTTGAAAAAGCAAATATTAACTACATTATAATGTATTAATATAGTAGTTATCTACATATCTCTACATAATTATATATATACTAGATAGTATATATCTCCATAAATATTGTGTAATATATACCTATGTTATTACATATTTGAAACACAGAACGTATATTTTATTAGTAGAATATTTTTAATCTCATTGTGATATATTTGTAATCACTTCTGCCATTTATGACAGCTCGGAAATGATGAAGAAATGGGAAATGTTAACCTATAATAGAGGATCTTGCATTTTATGATGGTGTCTAATCTTAAACCTTTAAAGGATTTTAAGTTTTAGTGAAATTGATAATATATTTTTCAGCATATTGAGTTGGGCAGAGCAAACTTACAGTTCTTATAAAGGATACAGTATTCATCATAAATCTGTGAGAAATGTGTGATTATTTACAAATAAAAGTAAAATCAATATGACTCATTTATTTTTAAATGTAGATTTGTCATACAAAGTGATTAAGGGTAGAAAAGTATAAGTTTTTCATATTTTATTTTTTTAAACACCATCTAACTTGGAATATGGGGCAAAGGGAAGAATACTTTGTAAAAGTTATAAAAGAATCATAATTATTATTGTGTATAAATGTATTGAGATGGAGTACATACAAAAGTAGGTATAACACATATTTTATATAGCTTATTTACTTGTAATACAAAGGTAAGAATGAGATACGTGGAGAAAGAATGATGGAGGAAAAATACATTATTTTAAGGATAGCAAATTGCTCATCAATAAAATCTTCATATTCTTCCTTTACTCAATCACCTGCTTTCTGCCAGTATGACTAATTGTGCAGCAACACACAAGATTGACAGTGAAATAAAAATAGATTCAAGTTTTCAGTTATTCATAAAAGAAACCATATAGTACTTTATGAAACATCTGCCAAAACAACACAAGCTCACACTGACAACTTTGGTATGATGTTGAACAAGTAAAATTATTGATTTATTGAATTTTTATCTTATTTTTATTTGCTCTTTTCTTCTTAAATGGAATGTTTTTATAATACTGATATGTAATAAATGGCATGAATATTTTGATTATGCATAATGATAATATTGTTAAAACAGTAAAGAAATCTTAACAGTAAAGAGATCACACTTTTTAAAAAGGTGTGTGAAATCAGGTTGAATAATTAATTAATGAAAGTGTAGGACACAGCTATATTTATTTAATTAGATAAATTTGAACTACTCAATACTATAGGGAATTAAGAAAATTTCTGAATACTTGCCATTGGACACTGCCTTTCATAACTTACTGGTAATTCTCAACCTAACTTCTTCCTAAAAATAGTACAAAGTAGGTAGATGTTTCTTTCTATTATTTTCTTACCAAGTACTAAGCACTATTATGTGCATTTTGTATGATGTAGATAAGAGAAACAGAACTGTGAAATATATGAAGGTTTTTGAAATTACATTTAAATCTGAGTGACAATAATCACAAGCAATGTTTTGAGCAAGTTTCAAGTATTAGGATTTGTATAAGTTCAGATCAGTAGTGGAGGCTTGGTGGATCAGAAAGGCACTTACTTTTAGAAGACTGCATGGTGATGTGTGAAAGCAGAGATGAGGAAAGAAAGGAATTAATGTTGAAAACATGGGCTGTGAAGTGCTAAAAGAAAGTACACAAGAGTAAATGCCTGAGTAGGATAAAATGTTTTTATAATACAATCTATCTGGAAATAAAAAGTATTTTGTTTCATATATAATTGAATCAGAAAGCAAAACCATACATGCTCAGTCAAAACAAATAAGTGAGCAGTTGGAATACTTAATTGAAATACATTAATTTTTTTTGTACCAGAGATTGAATACAGGGGTGTTTGACCAGTAAGCCACATTCCCAGCCCTTTTTGTTTATTTATTTATTTATTTATTTAATTTAGTTAGTTAGTTTTGAGACAGTCTCGCTGTATTGGTTGGGATCTCACTAAGTTGCTGGGGATGGCCTTGAACTTGTGATCCTCCTGCCAAGCAATGTTTATTCCAAGTCTCTTAAGTTGTGATTCCATCCATCTCTGTTCTTCCCCAAGATGGTATCTGTTTTTGTTTTTATTTTCTTAAGATAGTGTCTTTATGTGAGTATTGATTTCTCTGTCCTTGTTGGCAGCAGAACAAAAAAAGAAACTAAAACCCAGGTAAGTCCTTATGTGGCCTGGGTCTACTACAGAGTTGCTGGTCTAATATGCACTATAATCTGCTAAGCACTGAGATAAAAGAAGTCTTGATCACAATTCTATTTTCCTCATGCTCTGCTGCTGAATCCACCATTGGTAAGGTCTGTGGTCCTTTAGCTCTATCCAGGATTGATGTGATCTCCTGCTGATCTGGGCCTTACCTCAGCTGTCATTGGCATTCCAGGAATCATCAGCTCCCACTGTTGTTCTCAGGATTTGCTCCTGTCTTCTAAATAGTTTGTCTAGCTCAATCCTTGTCTTACTTGGCCTCTGGTGGTTTCCATTTCTACTATGTCTGTGTTGTCAACCGGGATTTTTTGGGAAATTTTTGGTTTCATTCATTCCATAGAACAATCTAAAGGGTGACTATCTGAATGGTTGACTTCATCCTGTACAGTTACACTATACTGTCAAATTTCCAACTGGTTAACTATGAAGAAGCTATTTAGGTTTCTATTTTCTCTTGGACATAAAATATGTAGTATTGCAAAATTCCCTTATTTTCCATGTTCCTTTAATTTATCTAAAATTTTCTTCCAACCAGAAGTAATAAAGGGAAGATATACACTTACCAATCTGTCTTCTACCTTTTTGTTTCCATTTTTCTCAAAATTCCTTGGTCTAGAGAGAACAATATCTCTCTCCTACTTCCTCTATTTTGAGAAACTTTCATATGTAAATCTCTATTTTAATTCTTTAGGTTACAACTTTACATATTACTGATAATTAGTAAATATTGTAAATCCACTTTCTCAAGTAAAATTATTTAAGATTGTGGCTTGCTTTCAAAGTTCTATCTTTAATATTAATGTCAAGTCAATAATGTTATTTTTATTTGCTGAACTATGTATCATTACTTGTGGTTAATGGTTCCTGTTTCTCTTTTCATTTTTCTTTCCAAGATTCCAAACCACATAGACATCTTGAATAAAGAGTTAAAATTTGTATAAAAAATGGAAAAGATAAAAACATGATTAATTTAAAATGTTATCCCAAATATATTATCATTTAGTTATACTGAGTTAATGGTATGCCGAATGTTCATCTAATTTTGTATTATTTTTTACCAGAACTGTGATTTTTTTTTTTTTGCTGAGAAGTAATGCAATTTGTTTTGTTATCATTAGTAATAGCTCAAACACAGTAGGAAAGAAAATTCATACAGAGAAAGGGAAGGGATCATCCCATAAGAAAAAAAAAAACCTTGCATCCAGGCAGTGGGTAAAGACCAGAAGAATTTCATGTGCTAGAAAACCCTGCAATCCTACTGTGAATAGACCTTAATGGGTGCTCTTTTTTATTTTACTGAAGAGCTGAGTTTTTGTACAATCATAAAATGAATATGTAGAAATAATACCATATGCTTCTGATCCTAATCCAGAATCACTCCCACATCTCCTCCGCCCCCAGTCTCTTAACACTTATATATTTCCCTCCTATAACAGATATAAATCTTTACATATATATATGCATTTTCCAGAATTAAATGATTGTTTTTAATATTATAAATATTATTTGTCTTCTCGGGTGAGTAAGAATAAGCTACAGTATTGATTTTGAGAGCCCAGGAGAAGAAATGGACTGTAAGTGAAAGATCTTGAATTCTTAAATGACCAAGTGGTTAGGACTACAATGTTGGAAGAAAAACAAACAATAAAGACCATTCGATAAGCTTTCTGATGAAAACGAGGACTATGTTATTGGAACATGGAGGGAAGTTCATTCTTATTGGAAACAGGGATGGAAAAGAAGGGGCCTCAACTGCATTCATGACAGTGTTTCATGGAAGGCAGACCCAGCCAGGATGAAATAAGACATTTGATCCAGGAAATTTCTGAGCTCAGTGTTGAGTGTGGCATGTCTAAAATGCTTATAGTAAAATTCAAGCAAAAAGAAATGATTTTAAAGAGCAATTTTTAATTGAACTAGAACTTTAAAACTTGGAAAAATTTCAGCCTGTCTATATTTTTAAAAAGAAAATAAACGTGTATTCAGGAGAAAACGCCAGTAGAGTGACAAAGGAACCATTCTACAAGGAAATTGGAGTAGACAAGTCAGGTAATATTCATCAAGACAAAGAAAGAATGCCCCTAAAATCATTTTGGAGATATGAGGACTCTCACTCCTGTCAGGGACTCATAGTGCAAAGGTCTGTGGAAGAGAATGAATTCAAGGGCAGTGCCACAGGCTTCCATGAACCAGAAATAAGGTCCTCATCAGACATGAAATCAGCTGGCAACTTGACCTTATCATCCTTCAAACCTGTGGGATGAAATTTCCGTTGTTAATAAATTACACAATTTGTGGTATCCTGTGTAGTTGACTGAAGGAACAAGGAAAAGGTATATGAAGTATTTTATAATGTTTCATATCATTTGTACTTATTTTGCCCATAAGATTCAAAATAGAAGTGAATTTTATATGATTGCTATTAAATATATAAACTTTGAAGCAAGCAACTTATGGTAAAATGTTAAAAGTTTTATCTTAGGGTAAAATATCACAAAAGGAAATTTACTGTCACTGTTTCTCCTCAAAATCTTAAAATATGTCATACCCCAAAAAAGTATAAAAATAAGAAAAAATACCAAGTAATAAAAAGAAATTAAAACCACTGCATATAGATGTTATGATTTTCTAGGTAGAAATACCCATTCATAATAACCCACAATAAATTATAATAAGTAATATTATAACAAGTAACTTTCAGGATTTTAATTTTCTTAATTTAGTCTCACAAAAATTGGAAAGTGACAATGTGACTGTTGTTACAGATGTGAAATTCACATCTATATGGAAAATTGCTCACCTTTCTGGTCCAAATCAGGAAATGAGGAGAAATACCCAGAGATCCTTGTTTTTCATGTGGCCTTCATTGCTCCCAGACTTTGTTGTGTACTGGGTACATGGGAAGTGTTGCTGCTTGTATTCTTGATCATTGCCACTCTGACTGAAGTGAGATGAATCTTAAAGTTTTGGTTTGCATGTCCCTGATTGTTAGATATGTTGAACATTTTTTCATATATTCACTGGCTTTTCTGTTTCTTTTTTGAGAATTTTCTGTTTAGCTCTTGTCTCATTTATTGATCAGGTTATTTGTGTGTTTAGTATTAAGCTTTGTGAGCTCTTTGTATATCCTGGATATTAGACCCGTGTAAGAGGCATAGTTGGGTATGAGTTTCTCCCATTATGCAGGCTCTCTATTTATGTTATTAATTGATTCCTTAGCTGTGTAGAAGCTTTTTAGTTTAATGGCTTCCCATAAATTTATTATTGGTTTTATTTCATGTGCTGTGGGGGTTTTGTTAAGGAAGTTGATGCCAGAACCTATATGTGGCAGCGTTGACCCTATTTTCTCTTCTAAAAGTTGTAAGGTACCTAGTTTAATTCCTAGGCCTTTGATTCATTTTTATTTGAGTTTTGTGCAGGGTGAGAGATATGGATCCAATTTCATTTTTCTGTATATGGCTGTCCAGTTTTCCTAGCACCATTTGTTAAAAAGGCTGCATTTTCTCCAAAATATATTTTGCCACATTGGTTAGATATCCGATGGCTATAGATGTGTGGTTTTGTCTATTATATTCCTTTGCTCTTCATGACTATTTTGAAACTCTTACCAAGTAGTTTCAGATTAGGTATTGTGATGCTCCCTGCTTCACTCTTTGCTTAGATTGCCTTGGCTATTCTGGGTCTCTTTTTCTTCCAAATGAATCTAAGAATTGATTTTTCTGTATTTGTGAAGAATGTCATTTATCTTGATTGGGATTACATAGAATCCGGATAGTTATTTTGGCAGAATGGCCATTTTGACAATATTATTTCTTCCTATCCAAGAGCATGGGATGTCTTTTAATCTTCTTAGATTTTCTTCAGTTTCTTTCTTCAATGTTTTATGATTTTCCTTGTAGATGTATTTTACTTTCTTGGTTAGATTAGTTACTAAGTATTTTAATTGTTTTGAGATTATTATAAGTAGGATGGTTTTCTTGATTTCATCCTCAGATGAATCCCTGTAGCAGTATATAAAAACTATTGCTTTATAGATATTGATCTTGTATCCTGCTAGTTTACCAAATTCTAGAGTAATTTGGTGGAGTTTCTTAGGTTTTATAGGTATTGGATCATATCATCAGCATATAGAGACAGCTTTATTTCTTTACTTGTACCTCTTTGATTTCCTTCTCTTGTCTGATTGTTCTGGCTCGTGTTTTGAGGACTATGTTGAATAAAAGTGGTTAAAGTGGACATGCTTATCTTATTCCTGAGTTTAATAGGCATTCTTTCAATTTTTCTCCATTTAGTATGATACTGGCTATGGGTATGTCATAAAAGGCCTTTAAAAGTTTAAGATGATTTTTTAACTCCCTAACTTCTCCAGGGATTTAACATGAATTGGCATTGGATTTTGTTGAAGGTTTATTCAATGTCTATTGAGTTGATCATGTGGTTTTTGTATTTGCTTCAGTTTAAGTGATGAATCATATTTATTGATTTATATGTGTAGGACTATTTTTGCATCTATGACATGAAAGCAACTTGGTCATGGTGTGTTATCTTTTTGCTGTGTTTTAGAATGTGGTTTTCTATTATATTATTAAGGATTTTTGTGTGTATGTTCATAAGGGATATTGGTCTTTAGTTTTCTTTCCTTGAAGCATCTTTGTCAGATTTCATTCTCAGCATTATATTTGCTGCTTACAAAGCGTTTGGAGTAATCCATCAATTTCAATTTCTTGGAATACTTAATAAAGAGAGGTGTTAGTTCTTCTAAAAAAGTCTAATAGAACATAGCTGAGAATCCATCTGCTCTTGGGCTTTTCTTTTTTGGAAGGCTTTTATTTGCTCATTCAATTCCATTAATGATTTTGGTGTGTTTAAGGATTCTATATCTTCTTGTGTCAATATGCAAATGTCATAAGTAGCAAGAAACTTGTCCATGTCTTCTATATTTTCCATCTTATTGGAGCATACATTCTCAAAGTAGATTCTGAAAATCCTTTGTATTTTGAGGATCCACTGGTGATTTCTACATTTTTCCTCTCTGATGTTCTTAATTTGTTTCTTTTCAGTCTTTTGGTGAGATTAGCTAGGGGTTTGTGAATTGTATTTATTTTTTTCAAATAACCAAATTTTTGTTATGTTAATTCTTTCTATTGCTTTATTAGTCTCAATTTCATTGATTTTATCTCTGATCTTGATTATTACCTGTCTTCAACTGGTTTTGAGATTCATTTTTTTCCTTTATCTAAAGACTTGAGCTGGCACATAAGCATATTTATTGGGTGTGGAAACTCAGAGCTATAAAATTACTTCTTAGGAATGCTTCCATACTGTCCACAGTATTCAGTATGCTGTGTTTTTATTCTCATTTGTTTCTAAGAAGTTCCTGATTTCTCTTCTCATTTCTTCTTTGATCCATTCTTCATGTAAGAAAGCATTATTCAATATCTATGCATTTATATACTTTCTGCTATTTTTCTTACTGTTGATTTCTAGTTTCATAACATTATGAGCTATTAGGACACCAAAATACATGGCATTATTTCAATTTTCTGTGTAATTGCTGAGATTTCCTTTCTTAACCACAATATGGTCTATTTTAGAAAAAAATCCATGTGCAGCTGAGAGGCTGAGAACAACTTGAATTCAGCTCTTTTGGGGTAGAATATTGTATACATATGTGTTAATTCCATTTGATTGAAGGTGTTATTTAGGCTAGAAATATTTTTTTTGTTTTGTTTTGTTTTGTCGATCTGTGTTGCTCCACGCATTCTGGAGCGGGCAGCAGGTGAAACGACCGGGACCGGTCGGACCTGACCGGGCCGTTCCCTGGGAGCCGGAACAGGACGGGTCGAGGAGAAGGGGGGCGAGGGGGTGAACGTCTGTGGCCGGAACACAGGACCTTTCTTTCCTTTCCACGGGTCCCCTTCCTCCTGGCCAGGGAAGGAAAAAACCAGTTTCACGCATGGGTGGCACCTTGAAATTTCTCTCCCCTTATTTCTAAGGCACATGAACTGATATAGCCAGAGCAGGCTGCTAAGGGACCAATAGTGAAGCAGCAGACTGACTTATCCCAGCCAATGAGCGACTATTATGTTGGTGTCGTCATCTATCACCAACTGGGGGAGGGTGCAGAGAGAGAGAGAGAGAAGTAGCACTAATGCGCAGGCGCGTAGCCGGTCCTGCTCAGAGCGCGGGAAATATGAAGGGGGAGGAGAGATAAGTGTTATGGCATCCAGTATGACAATTTTCTTTTGCACAGAGCCCCACAGATCTGTATACTGGTGATAAGGGCATGTTGAAGTCCTCCAGTACTATTGTATTGTGGTCTATGAGGAATTTAATGTTGTTTAATGTTTTTTTTCTACATAGTTGTGTATGTTCATACTTGGGGCATAAATGATTGCAATGGTTATATCATCTTGTTTGGATGGTTCCCTTTATTAAGAAGTAGTGGCCTTCTTTATCTCTTCTGTTTAATTTTTGGTTGAGACTTACTTTGTCAGATATAATCACTACACTAGCTTGTTTTCTTAGATCAAATGTCTGGTAGATTTCTCCATCCTTTTTACCTTCAACTTATGTATGTCTTCACCTGTGATATGTGTCTCTTATAAGCAGCATATTGTTGGATTTCATTTTCTGATCCATTCCACTTTTCTATGCCTTTTGATTGAGGAGTCGAGACCATTATACGCATTGTTAACATGAATATGTATTTGTGGTATACTACCATTGTGATATTTGCTATAATTTGAGCTGTCTTTGTTCACATTTAGCTGAGTATGCTTTTTATTGAGAGTCCTTAGTTTGTGGGGTTTGGGAATTAATTTTTCCTCTATGTGAAGTTTGTCTTTGAGTATTCTTTATAGAGCTCTTTTTGTGCTCATGAATGTTTTTAGCCTACTTTTGATGTGAAATGTCTTTTATATCTTTCATGAATTAGAGATTAGGTTTTGCTGGGTGTAGTATCCTCTGCTGACAGTTGTTTCCTTTCAGGGTTTGGAATATCTCATTCCAGGCCATTCTTGCATTTGGGGTCTGAGGTGAGAAACCTGATGTGGTCCTTCTTGGTTTGACTCTAAGTGTGACTTCATGCTATTGTTTTGCAATTTTTATTATTCTTTCCTTATTTTATCTGTTAAAAATTTTGAATATGATTTGTCTCAGCAAATTTCTTGATTGGTTAAGTTGAATTGGAGACCTGAACACCTCCTTCCTCTATGTGCATTTATATCTCATTTCTAATATGTGATAAATTTACTGTAATCATAACTTAAGATATTATTTGTGCCTTTAGTTTGTATCTTCATATTGTCTTCTACCCCAGTGACTCTCAGGTTCTGTATTTTAACATTGTCCCAGTGCTCTTCAATATTCTGATTCTTGAATATTCTTGAATATTTAAGTTTTTTCCCCTCTACTATCTTTTGTGAGTGCACACGCATTTTGCCTGTCTTCAATATCAGAAATGTTTTTTTAAGAGCTGTTGCTTTGTTTCCTACACACTGTAAACTGTTATTGAAGTTTTTCAGTGAGTTTTTAATTTGGTTGATTGTGTCCATCATTTCTAAGAGTTCTGTTATGTTTCTTTTCATTGTATTTATTTTTTGATAATTTTTCTTTCATCCCCTGATGTTGTTGTCTTAATTTCTTCTTTAAATCTTCTTTTAATTTCTCTCCTATTTCCTCCATTAGATCTTCATTTAATTATTTGAAAATTATGGTAATCAGATTGTTGTAGCTATTATCTTGGTTTTCATTTTTTATTTTTTATTTTTTTATTTTTGTTTTGTATTTTTGAACAACCTTACAAGATTTTAACAAAATAATATAAAATGTGTATGTATTCTGGATATTGCAATTACCCCAGGAGTGCCCCGCCCCAATTACCCTCCCTTATCCCACCCTTCCCCTTCCCACTATATCTCTAAAAAAAGTATTAGGTTGTAAAGCATTACATCTTATCTGGATTTAACACATGCTAATAGACACAACTTTCTCACTGTCCAGGGTCTAGTCCCCACCTCCACAGATGAGTGAAGACAATCGACCCTTAGATCTCTGGGTTAAGCTGATTTTACTCATCATGGTCTCTTCCATAGCCATCCATTTACCTTCAAAGGCTGCAATATCATTGTTTAAAATTGCTGTGTAATATTCCATGGTATAAATGTACCACAGTTTTTGGATCCATTCATCCAGTGAGGGACATCTGGGTTGTTTCCATAGCCTAGCAATAGTAAACTGTTCTGCTATGAACATACATGTTGCTGTGTCACTATAATGTGCTGATTCTAAATCCCCTGGAAAGATACCCAGGAGTGGAATTGCAGGATCATATGGTGGACTCATCCCTAGTTTTTTGAGGATTCTCCATACTGCATTCCAGAGGGGCTGTACCAGTCTGCAGCTCCACCAGCAGTGTGTTAGTGTCCCTATCTCTCCACAGCCCCTCCAGCATCTATTATTGTTTATTTTCTTCATCTTTGCCATTCTGACTGGTGTAAGGTGATATCTTAATGTGGTTTTCATTTGCATTTCTCTGATTACTAGAGATTTAGAGCACTTTCTCATGTATTCATTGGCTTGATCAATGTCCTCTGGTGAGAAGTCTCTATTTAGCTCTTTGGCCC
>PVKS010027428.1:0-27525 GCA_004027875.1 Aplodontia rufa
TTCTCAGAGTAATAGGGGGATGGCTCCCTAGGATACTTGGAGGTGTAGGGAGGGGGAGGTGTAGGGAGGTGTAGGGAGGGTGTATGAAGAACTCATAGGAGTATGGTGATTGGGAGGCTGGGGGAACCATCCCAGAAGCCGATGCCATTCCTCCACGAGCTACCCATTTAACGCATGAGTTCTTCTGGGGGAAACTGCAACAGGTGAAACCCAGGGTGGTCATCCATGTTTTGGCATTACCCCTGGATAACGAAGTATATGTACATTGATTACTGTTGGTTTGATAATGTTTCCCCCTCAATTGTATCTCTATATACTTCTAATAAAAAAAAAAGAGAGAGACCCTTTAAGAGGTAGGGCCTGGAACCTGGAGCAGTGGCTCAGCAGTTTCAGTGCTTGCCTGGTGTGTGCAAGGATGCAGGTTCAAACCCCAGCACCACATACACAACGAAGTGTCCGAGCAACAAAAGCCACATGAAAAACTAAATAAAATTGATTCTCTCTCTCTCTCACTGTCCCTCTCTCTCTCTCTTAAAAAAGAAAAAGAAAGAGAGAGGTATGGGCCTAGTGAGAGGTCTTTAAGTCACCGGGGATGTACCACCAAAGGAGATCATGTAACCTTGTTCCCTTACTCTTTCTTTTGCTTACTGACTGTGAGGTAAGCAGTTTTGCTGTGTTGTGCGTTGTCGCCATATCATGCTGCCTCACCACAGGCCCAGAGCAATTAAGCCAATTGACATGATATTCAGATCATGGACTGAAACCTCCAAAACTCTGCACCAAAATAAAACTTTTCTCTTTATAAGTTAATTAACTCAGGTATTTGTTATAGTGATGGAAAACTGACTAACAGAAGATATTCTTTTTTAACTGATCAGGTGCCAATCACATTTAAGACATACTTTCAAGCAACATCTATGCTGCTGTTTGACTACACACCTAAGCACTGTAGCCTGGAAGTTGTTGGGTGTCCCATAGTCAGATGGGTTTCAAGGAAAATGGCAGACGGGGCTTTGAGTGGTGGTGGCTCAGTGGTTGCAGCACTTGCCTTGATGCACAAGGACCCCAGAACCATGTACACAATGAAGTATGGGAACAAGGAAAGCCGAATGAAAGACTAAAATTGATGTCCTTTCTCTCATTTTTTTTTTTAAGAAAAAAAGAGGGGCTGGAGCGGTGGCTCAGGGGTTGCGCTGCTTGCCTGGCATGTGCGAGGACGCTATAGTTCAAACCCCAGCACCACGTACACAACGAAGTCTCAGAAGACCTAAAGCCACATGAAAAACTAAATAGAAATTGTTTCTCCCATTCTCTCGCTCTCTTTCACTGCCCCTCTCTCTCTCTCCCTCTCTCTTTTTTTTTCAGGGCTGAGGACCGAACTCGGGGCCTTGTGCGTGCTAGGCAAGTGCTCTGCCACTGAGCTAAATCCCACTGAGCTGTCCCTCTCTCTTAAAAAACAAAAGAAAAGAAAAGAAAAAGGGCTGGAGCAGTGACTCAGTGGTTACGGCACTTGCCTGGCTTGCACGAGTAGATGGGTTAGAACCCCAGCACCACGTACGCAACTAAGAGTCTGAGCAACGAAAGCCACGTGAAAAGCTAAATAAAAATGGATTCTCTCTTTCTCTCTCTCTCTCTCACACACACACACACATACTATCTCTCTTTAAAAAGAAGAAAAAGGGACAGTATGAGAGAGAATCAATTTTATTTAGTTTTTCATGTGGTCTTCACTGCTCCGAAGCTTTGTTGTGTACATGGGGCTGGGGTCAAACTCGTACTCGCACATGCTAGGCAAGTGCCATAAATGCCCAGCCACCACTCCAGCCCCTGTCCCTCTCTCTTTAAAGAAAAAAAAAAAAAGGAATATGCAGAAAGTCCTGATGGTCCTGGGTCCTTTCCTTCTCTCTCTTTTCTTTCCTTTCTCTCCCGCCCCCCCCCTTTTCTTTCTTTTCTTATACTGGGAATTGAAAACAGAGACACTTTACCACTGAACTACATCCCAAGTCCTTTTTATTTTTATTTTGAGACAGCATCTCACTAAGTTGCTGAGGGAGGCTGGCCTCAAACTTAACGATCCTCCTCCCTCTGCCTCCCAAGTTGCTGGGATCACAGGCATGTGACACAGTGCCCCGGGTCCTTTTGGGAATGCTCCTTGGAAACCAAAGATGGTGGCTAATGGTGTAGGAAGATTTAGGGACAATTGAATAGACTGGGCTCTATTTAGGTATTTTTTGAGCAACATTAGTTCATAAATTAGTAGGCAGAACACAGAGATACACAGTCTATGGTCCCTGCCCTTCATGGAGTTTCTAATCTAGAGATATTAGATATGTATAGAGATAATAACAATAAGGCAGATTCTGGCAAATTGCATTACAAAGCAACACAGCAGCTGTCGTGGAACCGCAGGTGGAAGGGTCTAGAGAGAGAGAAGGTATGGTCCTGCCGTCCACAGCCTCCATTCCCAGTGAACAGATATCTACAATTCAGGAAAGTACGCACTCTAATAGTGACAGAACAGCTTGGTGAACACAGGAGCTGCTGGAAGTTGGAGTCAAGAGAGGAGACATGTTTTGGAATAGGCACTGGCCTGTTAACTAAGAAGAAGAGGGGGGCTTTAGTAAAAAAAAAAAAAATGTCATTCAAGAGACCCAGGTACTCAGTGTGGCCATGTCAAGGAAGCCAAGGGTGGGAGGAGGGAGTGCTCAGAGGTGTTCACATGCTAAGAAGTCAGGACTTCATCCTGAGGTCCAAAAAGGCAATAGGCAGTATCAATATTATCACCTTTTCTGGGACGGTTACCTCAGACTGTGCTGATCTTCAGCCATTCTTCCTCTTGAGTTGGTCTCTACATTTTTCTCAATAGCTAGCATACTTTTTTCCTATTAGTTAAAACCTATTCATCAGCTGTGTGCAATAGTGCATGCCTGTAATCCCGGCAATTTGGGAGGCTGAGGCAGGAGGATCGTAAATTCAAGACTAGCTTAGGCAACTTACCAAGACCCTGTCTCAAAATAAAAATAAAAAAGGACTGGAGATGTAACTCGATGGTAGAATGCTTGCCTGGCTTGCACAAGGCCCTGGGTTTAATCCCTAACACCACACCACAAAAGAAAGAAAAATACCCTTAGGCCAGATAATTTCTAAACATAAACTTATTGCTCACAGTTCTAGAGGCTAGGAAGTTAAAGATGAAGGTGCCAGCTGATTCGGTGTTGGGTGAAGGCCTGTTCCTCATTGATAGTGCCTTACCGGGGGGCGGGGGAAGCCTCCCTCAAGTCTCTTTTAAAAGAGCACTCACCTCAACACGGTCACATTGGGCATTAGGTTCCAACATAAATTTGGGAGGACACCACAAATTTTGGGGGGACAAGATCTCATCAGGTATTAGCTTCAAACATTAATTCTTGCAGAGAACACAGCAATATGGTCCTGTTTGTCTTTTGAGATCACAGTACTGATTCTGGGAGCAACTGCAGCTGTGGTAGAGCAGGTATAGCTGGGAGGGGAAGGAGAAACAGTGGGTAGATACACAGGTTTGGGCATGATCAGAAGTGAATGGTGTGGGGAAGAAGGGGAGGTACCCTCAATCTGAGGCAAACCGGGAGCATTTTGGCCTGGCAGTCTTGCATATGTGGGGCCTGGTGAGGTTGGTGCATGATACAGTCCCCTGGGAGAGGAAATCAGGGATTAAGCAACTAAGCAGGTGTGTTTGCCAAGAGGGAAGAGCTCTAGGGAGCCTGGGGCCCTAAGAGCTATCATTTTCTGTCTTCACTGTGTCCCTGTGCAAGAGGGTAAGATAATACACACTCCCTGACTTTGAAGTGGTACTGTAAAGAAAACTAGAGTCAGCCTCCCTTTCTTCTGCCACTCTAACCTGTTCAAGCCAGAGATAACCTGTCACCCACATCCAAAAAACAAGACAGTCTTGGCCTCTGGGAGGGACTAGACCAAGAGACCAACACAAATAGTCTGTCTCAGCTACCTAGCCTCTATTCCCTGACTCCTAGAATAGGGTCATTGGGCTGGCCCTCCTGCTGCTGGGTTTCCTCCAGTACCAGTACAGCAAACTTTCCCATGGAAAGTGTTGAGCAATAGGAGCCATTAAGAGAAACCACTCCCTGCCTGGCCAGCTGCCCACGGACTGTTCATGCCTCCTGCAAGAGGCAGTGTCATGCAACTGGGGGCCCAGCCCCTCACTCCTGATGGACTGGGAAGCCAGTGGGGTCTCAGGACCTTTCCCTTCTGCCTGTCCAGCTCAGAAGCAGCAACAGCACCCAAAAAGGAGACCCCAGCCAGCTATTCACTCCTACCAGTTCTAGGTCCTGAAATGTCTATACTGGAGCCTTAGACTCATGTGAGACTCTAGAGGGGTCTGAGCCTGCAGCTCTTGCCACAAGGGCTCCAACTTCCCGCTCGTACCCAAGCACTCAGACGTGACTGTCGGAGAGGGCAAGAGTCAACTGTCCTCACCACCACCACCTGTGGGCATGTCAGCTGGTGTGTCTTGGCAAGAGCTTGTCCTGAAAGAAGAGGTGTTACCTAGGCCTTTCCGTTAGCCAGGACCCTGCTGTCTAAACTCCTACACCAGGCCAAGCGGTGTCCTAAGAACCTGAAGCCAGGGCAGCTGAAGCAAAAAGAAGGACACTGGGAGCTCCATCTGACAAGAGACCTGCTTGGGAATAAGATATAGATTAAGCACAGATGTCTGAGAGCTGAAGTGACGGGGCACTTGCAAGGAGGCTTCCTGTGGGAGGAAAAGCGGGGAGGCATCCTAGTATAGGAAGTGGCAGGCAGTGTGCAGAATGCTTCTCCCACCCCCAAACTTGAAAGGGCTACAGCAGCTCAGATGAGAAGAACAGATGCTAGACAAGAGGGTCAGGAGGAAGTTGTGGAAAGCTGGGGAAAGCAAAGCTTTAGGGGCCTCAGACACTGTCTGGTGGGTGAAGGTTATTGCTATCGCCTAGCTCCCTGCTGAATTTCACCTGCAGCAGGGCAGCAGCGGCTTCTCTTGTGAAATCATTTACCCACTGGGAGATTCCAGAACTCGGTGACCAGCTGAACCCAGATCCTCTTGGAAGGAACCAGGCTGTGGTGGATCCTTAAACACTGCTGGGAGTCCAGGTGGAATCTGACACTAGCCTTTCTGTCTGATTTTAAGATTTTCCACCACGAGGCTTATAGCCACCAGAGGGCATCACCACACCATAGTGTGGCATCCCTTGTTCCCCATCCTTTCCCTGGAGGAATGGGGGAGACTGGGAAGAGGAGGCAGGCACCTATCCTTGAGCTTTTGGAGAGCTTCCAGTGACTGAATGAGCAGTCTGAGTTAGGAGTCCAGGGTTCCAGTGCCTATTCTGTTGCAGTCTCTGCCTCCCCAGCCTCTGTTAAATGAGGGGTTGGACTACCCCAGATCCTTCCAGATCATAAGGCCCTTTCTGTCTCTGAAATTCCAGGATTTGGGGAAATCATACAAGAGGTACCTAGAAATTGCATTTCCTGAGCTCACCCTTACTCTGGGGTTCTCTAGGGCTTTCTTTCTGCCCAGCAGGAGGAGGAAATTAAGGTGTGCACGTCAGTTCTCTGGTAGTGTTCTCTTACTTGTAGGCAGCTTGACCTGCATAAATTGAGGGGGTCTCTGCCTCCATGTCAGTTTGAAAGAGGACTGTCAACCAGGCTGCAGGTGCTACTTGACACCTGCAGTTGGAGGCAAGTGTTAATTAACCTGCTGGGACAGATGGGGTGGTTCCTTCTCAGAGGAGATTTGCACGTGTTGCCCTTTGGAGTGTGCCTTCAGGAGTAAGTATGTACAGGGATGAATACAATAGAAACCACTGCACCCGCAGCAGCCTTCACACCTCCCCCTTCCCCCACCACAGATGCTGTCTGTCAGGAGCCAGCAACATACGGTCTGGGGTCCATCTGTGCTAATGCTTACAATAGAGTCCCGTGGTTCCCCACCGACACCTCCTCAGCCCCTCCGCTGATGGCCACTTGGTGGTCCAAGGGGGAGGAAGGAGGAGGGAGAGAAAGGCACTAAGGGAGTTAGGTCTTAACTCCTGGTCCCCAAGCCACCCACCCCGGCCCCCTACCCAACAAACATCCTGCCATTCAGACTTGTACAATCATTGAGGGCTGGAGTAGCACCCCCCTCCCACACCCTTCTCCTGGGGGTGTAGGGGGTGGGGTGGGCAGGAGGCAGACACAATAAAGGAGAAAAGGTAAAGGAAGAAGACAGATCAGTGAAGTGGGACAGGCTGGAGACAGAAAGACTTTCTTGGGGGCTGGAGGGGTGGCTCAGTGGTTTCGGTGTTTGCCTGGCAAGCACGAGGACCGGGGTTCAAACCCCAGCACCACATACACAACTAAGTGTTGGAGCAACTAAAGCCATGTGAAAAACTAAATAAAGTTGTTTCTCTCTTTCTCTGTCTCTCTCACTGTCCCTCTTTCTTTAAAAAAAAAAAAAAAGAAAGAAAGACTTTCTTGGCCTTCCCCAGTGGGTGTGGCTCTCTATCCCTCTCACCCTTTAGGTCATGGGTCTAACACAGCTCATGCACAATATGACACTGTTTACCAGACCAAATGCCTCTGTAACCCCAGCAAGAGCCAGTCCCCAGCACAGAGCCGGGCTTAAACACAGGAACTAAGGAGGACAGCGCCATAAGGTGGCTAGATTGCAGCTCTGCGTTAGTGGTACTAGGGCTTGAACCCAGGGGTGCTCTATCACTGAGCTGTATCCACAGTTCTTTATTTTATTTTGAGACAGGGTCTTGCTAAGTTTCCGAGGCTGGCCTGGAACTTGTGATCTTCCTGCCTTAGCCTCCCTAGTTGCTGGAATTAAAGGTGTGCGCTAGAGCACTGGGGGAGGATGCTTGGGTTTGAATCAGCTCTGCCACTGAGCAAGCTAGGCCACGTTGTTACTTACCCTCTGGGCCTCAGTCCTCTCATCCATAGCGATTGTAATGGTACCTATTTCATAGGGTTGTTAAATGGTGGGCGGAGCACATGGTAAATACTCAGTAAGTGTTAGCTATAAAGGCATAACAGATCTGGGAAGACCAGAGGAGGAAGGGACTGACAGAGACATGCAGTCTCAGTCTGTATAGTGGCCAGTGTCCTGATGTAGAGCCCCCAGCTTGTGCTGACGCCTTGTGGTAGCTAACCACTTTTTAGACACCACACGAGGGACTTCCACTTCCTCCTCTCATTTCTTATTCGGATACCATTGACGACAGACTTAGGCTGGGCCGTCCCCACTCTCCTAGGGCCTGGAAGTCATGGTAACAAAAAGCCTGGGGGATGGTTCGGAGAACGACTGAGCAGGGCCTCACCCAACTCTGAGCCCCGGCTCTGCTTGGGCACATCCCCAGCGGCATGGTTTAACCTCACAGTAAGGATCTGTCTGCTTGGAAAGCGGACCTGAGCTCCAGCATCTGGAGCTGAGGACAGGTTTATCCAGCAGAGCCTACCGAGGGGAGACCCCATAGGTAAGCCTCCTGCTTTTAGGTTTTTCACACCTTTCCTTTCCCCTAGACATGGGAAGGGGAAGCAGCCTCTCTCAAATCTTCTGAGGCAGCGCTGAGGAGAAATCCGGGTTCCTCTCATTCCCTGGGGGCTTCTGTGCAGTCAGTTCAGGGACCTCCTGCTTTCGGCCTCTTGGCCTCTTTTCCCTGGCCTCATCTCGGGCCAGGACCCCTGGATTTCCCCGAATCCCACCCCCCTGCAACTAAAAAATAAAACAACTTTCTTACAGTGACCCCTTACCCCTTGCCATCTCTCCATGAATCATTAAAGCCATCCTTTCCCAAATTTCAAATCTCCTGCAATACCTCCGTACAGACCCGGCTCCAGGTAACACGAGTACCCCGGCCCCGCCCCGGGATGCCCCGGCCCCGCCTCCCGGCGCCCCTCTGCAGCTGGTTTCTCGGCTTTGAAAGCTCGGGTTGCCGAGTTTCCCTGCCCCGCCGGCCTTCGGGTGCTGTGGGCGGGGCTCCAAGGCAGCTCCCCCGGGGGCGGGGCCTACCTACTGGGGGCGAGGCACGGAGGGCGGTGTCCCTCCGGCTCGCGAGCCTATAAAAGAGGCGACACGCGGCCGGCCTGGCTGGCATCCCCCAGCTGCCACCAGCGTCAAGGAGTGGAGCGACCGCCGCTTCTGAGGGGCGCCGGGCGCCGGAGCCATGACCCTCCGCCGACTCAGGAAGCTGCAGCAGAAAGAGGAGGCAGCGGCCGCCCCGGACCCGGCCGCCGGGGCTCTAGACTCGGAAGTCGCTCCGGCCGCTCCGGCCCCGAGCCCGGACTCAGGCCCCCCTGCTGCAGCTGCCACCCCAGGACACACTGGGGACGAGCTGTATGCGGCGCTGGAAGACTATCACCCTGCCGAGCTGTACCGCGCGCTCGCGGTGTCCGGGGGCACTTTGCCCCGCCGAAAGGTGCGTCCCCCTCAATCCCTCGCTCCCAACCTTGGTACCCCGCTTTGTACCTTCCTCAGGACCTGCTCAGCCCCATCAGCGTCTGCTGACCCCTACAGCATTCTCTCCTTGTGGTCCAGAGACCCCCACCTTCCACCCTCGCTGGCCGGGGACGACCCCCTCGGTTCTTCTAGGAGAAAGCTCAAGCCTCCCCCACCCGCGGCCCCAGCTGCTCTGAAGGCCGTGGCCCCCGCCTCAGTGCCGCCCCCAGTCTCGCTGGCTCTCAACTCCACTCCCCACGCGCCGCCCCATCTTCTCACTCCTCCCAGGCACCCCCTTTCTCCTACTAGCTCCATCTGGCTTGCAGCCCCCCACCCCAAGTCCCGCTTCCTAGTGTCTCGAAGCCCCCAGGACTCCTTTTGCCCGGGCTTCTCTACTTGGAGCCGAGAGGGGTGGGGATGGGGTCCCACTGGTCGCTCCAGACAAGTTGAGGGTCCTAGAGCCCTGAGTAGGAGACTGGGGTAGGGGGCGGCCGTGCCGTTTGAGTTCGCATGCCGAGTATTTGCGTGGGATGTCACGGACCCTGGAGAGCACACCCTTCCAAGGGTGCACAGGGACTCCGGAGACTCCTAGGCTCCCGGCCTGTTGCTTTGCCTGCGCCTGACGTGCGGGGTGCAAGGACACCGCTCCCTGGACTTCAGCCGGGACCGGACGCGGAGGGAGGGGTCGCGGGGCGCCCGCAGGGCAGGAAGGATGCGGGCCGCGCCCGCCCTTTTGCGTCTCCCCTTCGGTGAGGCCCCTCCTCTAGCCCAAGGGGATCTGAGCACACAGAGGCAGATAACCAAGATCCAGGTTAAGGAGAGGGGACTGATGGCCTTTCCCCACTCAATCCTCCTCCTTCTCCTCTAGCCCCCAGCTCCCCCCACACAATGAACAGCTTGTTGAGAATTTGCATTTTATGAAAATCGGGTTGAAAGACAAAGGGGTCTCTCAGTGCTGCCCAGTCCTTCCTTGTTGGCCCATTTGGGAACTGTCCCTCCCCATAAGGCTACTCTCTGGTTCTGGGAAAAGACCCCCCCCACCCCTGCTCTTTCTTGCCTTGGGACAGCTTGGTGACAGGGTTAACCAGAACACAGCCTGAGAAGGCCCTGGGCTGTTCTGGCACCTGGGGAAAGGGCTGAGACCAGGTGGGGCTTTCTCCAAGAACCAGAATTTTAGGGAGGGAGAGATTGCTTTAATTTATCAAGGACCCTGAAAATGCAAGGATCTTCAACTTTGTCATCTGTTCACCCCAAAATAACCCCAAATTTCTTTCCATAAGTATAGCAAGACTTACTGACAAGTATTGTTATCTACAGGTGTTTTTTTTTTTTTTTTTTGGTCCCAGAAAGTAAGAAACCCAGGTGTAGATGGGCACAGCTGACTACCTGTAGCTGGTTCCTGAAACAGCGAGTACTGGAGGAGACTTGGCACTTCCGTCATTCACTCAGCCTCATTCAGACTAGAATTGCCAGCTTTCCAAACCTTGACCTCTTACATGAGCTCTCCCAAGCCACTGTCTGTGACTGAAAAGTTAGATGGAGAGACCAGAATGGCCCTGGGTTCTTTGGAGTGCCTTGATAGGGGTGTCCTGGGGCACCTGTATTTCTTAGAATCCCACTGGGGAATAGTCCCAGCTTCAACTTTCGTGATCTGGAAGACCTAAACCCCTATAGACATGCCCTCCCCCAGGGAGTGGATAACATTGTAGAGTAATGAACTCCATCCCAATCTGGAAACTAGCAGGAGACCTAAAGGTTTGTGCATATGAAACCCAGGAGGACATTTGTGTTCCTGCAGTCCCTGGTGTGGGGGGAAAACCTGGGAGTGATACTAACAGTTGCATTTGATAAATAGTTATAGCAGAAACAAAGCAGGTGTGGAGTTGGGAAGAGACAGACAAGCAACAGGGCTTGCTTGTCCAGAGTTGGTGCCCTGGTGAGAGATCTCCCAGAGTGGGGCTGTCAGCATCTACTCAAGAACAGCCTCCCTCTGACCTGTCTTTCCTGATGGTCTTCCCACCTAGGGCTCAGGATTCCGATGGAAGAATCTCAGCCAGAGTCCTGAACAGCAGCGGTGAGTCACCACCCCCCTAGCCCCTGCTGTGGTCCAAAAGAGTGCTGGGGTGGTAGCTGGGGGAAGCACGATATAGCATCTCAGCTGAACCTGGGGGAGTCATTCATTTAGTCTTAAGTATGGCTGTCGCGCTGGGAATGTGGGGCAGGTGGGGGTGTAGGCTGTGTGAAGGGGCGGCAGAGAAAGGAGGCAGGGACTTTTGAGTCATTAGGTACTCCTCAGCCCACCCCCAGTCCCTGCCAGTTACCCCTCCCCTGAGAGATCTGAGATCTGGATGGATGGGGGAAGTCAGGGTAATGTCCTAAGCCAGGCCTCCAGGGCTTTCCTGAACCTGCCAGGTCCAGCAAGCCCAGTGGGCAGACCAGAGCCAAGGAATGTCCAGCTGCTTGTTTCTGGCTACCCTTGCCATTGGAATTTCAGTCCTATGCTAGTTTCAGCCTGTGGCAGCCCTTTTAGGAAGGACTTAAGGTGTGGTGCTCACTACAAAGTCTGGGAGCCCATAGTTTCCCTTTTCTGCCCATGTGAGTCTAGAATTATCTGAAATGGATCAGCAAATTATGGTCTACTAGTCAGATTGGCCTGTTTGGCCCTTACCTCAGAATTGTTTATGTATTCATTTTTTAACATACATATATATAGCCAGGCATGGTGGCACACACTTTGTAATCCCAGCAACTTGGGTGGCTGAAATAGAAGGATCATAAGTTTGAGGCCAACCTCAGCAACTTAGCGGAACCCTGTCTCAAAAAATAAAAAGAACTGGGGATTTTGCCTCATCGTTAGAGCACTCCTGGTTTTAATCACTCATACAAAAAAAATTTTTTTTCCAGTACTAGGAATTTAACCCAGGGCTTCATGCATGCCAGGCAAGCACTCTACTACTGTGCCACAGCCCCCTACCCCAGCTCTTTTTGTTTTGAGTCAGGGTCTCACTAAGTTGCCCAGGCTGGCATCAAACTTGAGGTTCTCCAGGCTCATCCTTCTAAATAGCTACAAGTACAGGTGTGTGCCACTGTGCCCAACTCATTTTTCAAAAATTATTATTTTTTTGTGATGTTGGAGATTGAACTGGGGATGCTTTATCACTAATCTACAGCCCCAGAGCTTTCAATTTTTTTTTTTCAGGGCTGAGGACCGAACTGGGGGCCTTGAGTATGCTAGGCAACCCCTCTGCCACTGAGCTAAATCCCCAACCCCAGCGCATTCAATTTTTAATTTTGAGACAGGGTCTCACTAAGTTGCCAAGGCTGACCTTTAACTGTGATCCTCCTGCCTCATCCTAAGTCACTGGTTTTACACTAGCCAGCTCATTTTTATATTTTTAAGGGGTTTATGTGTACTACCAGATCATTTTTATGTTTTTCACGGGGTCAAATAAAAACAAGAAACAATATATGACAGAGGCCATATGCATCTCACAAAGAAAGCCTAAAATATTTACCATCTGGCCCTTTGCAGTTAAAGTTCACCAACCCTTCCAGAAACCCGGAGAGCCAGACACAGAACTTGCAGGCCCCCTGTGCATGCCCCTGTAGACAGAGAGGGAAAGAGTGACAGCTAGCTCATCTGGGAGCTGGCAGGCGCTGTGCAGCCCCAGGGAAAAATCTGGGTTAGCCTAGAAGCTGAGGGGACTGCTCTCCAGGGCCTTTCTGAGGTCGACAGACATGAAGGGGCCTTAGGAGGCTGCCTTAACTCTGCCTCTGGCTGGCGGGAAGGAAGGGGGTGGGGATGGCAGAGGAAACTCTGGGCTCCCCCAGCCGGCGAGGCCCTGGAATGGCTCCAGACCATTGTGTCCAGCGGGCAGGCCTTCAGTGCGGGAAGGGGCGGCCTCAGGCTCCCCTCCCCCCACCCCTCACATCTGGTGGGCTGGCCCCACCGCAGCTGGGAGGAGCAGCTGTGGTCTGCGCTGAGCCTGAGCCTCGTGACTGGCCTCTGGGGGTGGGGCCCTCCTTTCCCCAAAACCTCCTTGGAGCCTTGGAGCCTAGGAGGCTCCTGGCTGGGGCCGAATCTGGAGCCTGAGCTAGTCAGTGAGTGGTACTTGAAGCTCACTAAAAGACTGAGGCCAGTCACTGCATGTTCTTCCTCCTCACATGGGGAGACTTTGTGCAGCTCCATGAGGGCAATTTCCTTTGGGTCCGGGAAGGACATTCCAAAAACTGTGATGACAGTGAGCTGTCACTGGAGGCTGTTGAGGCTTTTCTGGGTGTTCTAGACTAGACTCCAGCCTCCTTTGAGACCTGAGCTATGAGACTGCCACACTCCCTTTAGTCCTAATAGTCTTGACCTCTGTGTCTCCCACAGGAAAGTTCTGACTTTGGAGAAGGAAGACAACCAGACTTTTGGCTTTGAGATCCAGGTGGGAAAAGCTGGGTACAGCAGGGTGACAGTTGGGAGGCCAGTCTGAGTGATGCATGGATTTATCTGTCTGGCCTTGTTTGTTACAGACTTATGGTCTTCACCACAGAGAGGAGCAACGTGTGGAAATGGTGACTTTTGTCTGCCGAGTTCATGAGTCCAGCCCTGCCCAGTTGGCTGGACTCACACCAGGTGGGACCTGAGCCCCAGGATACAGAGCTTTAGGAGTGGGTATGCTCTTACATCCAAGATGAGGGGTCTGAAATCAGTCCGCCTTCCTCTTTCTACTTAGACACACACACACACACACCCACACAAAAGAATAGAATCCAATCTTTGGATCCAGGCAAAATTTGCCATTTGCCGTGTGATCCTGTGCAGCCCTATCTGCAAAATGGGGGTAATAACACATCCACACAACATAGTGTGGTGAGGGATTTCCTGGGCACAGCGCCAGGGCCTGGTAAGTGGTGGCTGTCACTGTAGTGCTGCCAGCTGCTTCCTCCTGGCAACCTGAATCCAGTGTGGACCGTAACTGGAAAGAGGCGAGATACCTCTGGGCATGCTTGACATGGAGTCAGGGCCTACCCTGTCTCAACCTGACTCCAGTCTGGGGTACCGACATATGTCCTCTAAACAAGAAAATGAGGCCTCCAGTAGGATACCCATGAGATCAGGTAGAATCCCCAGAAGGGGGCAGCCTGGGACTGCATGAATTGACTCCCCTGCCCTGTTCTGTCAACATTTTTGACCCTTACCTCCTTACCCAATTACTAGCAGCCCTCTTATGTCACAACTTTGCAAAGTAGTTTCCCACCCACTGTCTGTCCCGATCATCCCTGAGGCAGCCTCAGCAGGTTCCATACTCCCTTTTCATTGGTGGGAAAGGAGCCCTTAGAGATGCTGGCATGCCCTGCCTCGGCTGGGTGCCTCTGCAGTGGCACCAGGTAATAGAAGCTGAGGCCTCATGCCTGGGGCCAGTGTTGGTTCCTAGCTGGATGCTACTTATTCTGCTGCTTTCCTGTCTTGACTGGGTCTCATGACAGTTTAAACAGAAGCGGCAGTGCAGGGCCTGGAAGGGCTCAGCCTTTGGGCACAGAGCTTCTGAGGGTGTTGGGTGTGTGAGAGCTTAGCCCCTCTGAGGTCCTAGGCACCTAGGCTGGGGGGCTGGGCCTGGATAAGCACATGGTCACTGAGGAGGGAGAAATGACTATGGTTTTGTGATTGTATGTTTTGAATGGGATAAAAAAGATGCCCAGGAGGTCTCCCAAAAGCATTGAGGAGTTGCTGGACCAAGTTCAGGAGTATTTCTCAGGGGTGTCACCCCTCTCCTTCCCTCATGCCTGAGCAGATGCTGACCTCCTCTCTGCCTGGCAGGGGACACCATTGCCAGTGTCAATGGGCTGAATGTGGAAGGCATCAGGCATCGGGAGATTGTTGACATCATCAAGGCGTCTGGTAATGTTCTCAGGTATGCCTAGGCAGGGGTGCCCAGTGCCTGAGGGTTCTTGAGCTTCAGCTTTCACGTTTTATCAGCCTGTGGGCTTACTCGTTCTTTGGTTCTCCAACTCCTCAGACTGGAAACTCTCTATGGAACATCAATTCGGAAGGCAGAACTGGAGGCCCGTTTGCAGTACCTGAAGGTGAGGAACCCAGAATTGTCTAGCCTCTGCTGTCTCCTTCCCAAGCCACCACCCTTCAAGCCTCACTGTTTTAGGGGTTCATTCAGCTGTCCAAACCTAAAGGTTTCTTTGGTTTACTCACTGATCCCCCTGTCTGCACCCATGTTCAGCTGATTTCCTGGCTAGCTCCTCACAGTGGGGTGTGATGTGTCTTGCAGCAAACCCTATATGAGAAGTGGGGAGAATACAGGTCCCTGATGGTTCAGGAACAGCGACTGGTGCATGGTAAGTATATTGGATATGTGAGGACACCTACAGACGCTCAGGTCTGTGCTTCCCCCTCAAAATGAACAAGGGTAGCTACCTTGGGCTGATGTACACACCTTTTTAGTTATTCTCACAATGTTAGCATCATCTCTATTCCACACGAGAGCACCCAGACTCAAAGAGCTTAATTGAATCTTGTCTGTGACCCTTGTGTCATATGGGGTCCTCATGGATTTGAGTTTATAATTGCGGCTTTATGGATGAGGGAGGCTGGGGCTCCCAGCTGAGCCTTATCTGAGCCACAAAGGTGGTTAATAGGAAGGAACTGGGCCCCCTGGCCCTTAGTGGAGTGTGCTTTGACCCTAGGCCTTAAGGCCCTCTCTCTTGTCTTCTGTCCTGGCAGGCCTGGTAGTCAAAGACCCAAGCATCTATGACACCTTGGAGTCTGTGCGCTCCTGCCTCTATGGTGCAGGCCTGCTCCCAGGCTCGCTGCCTTTTGGGCCTCTGCTGGCTGCACCCGGAGGTCCCCGCAGGGGCATCCGTCCAGCTCGGGGCGACACTGACGATGCTGTATACCACACCTGCTTCTTCAGGGGCACTGAGCTTCGGGCGCTGCCATCCCCGCCGCCCCCTACGCGTGTACCCTGCCCAAGACCTGCCGAGGCGCCCGCCTTGATGCCCTGCCCTGGGCCTCGGGCCGCGCTGAGCCGCAGCGCCAGTGTTCGCTGTGCGGGCCCCGGCGGGGGTGGCGGCGGGGGTGCACCAGGCGCGCTCTGGACTGAGGCTCGTGAGCAGGCCCTGTGCGGCCCTGGCCTGCGCAAAACCAAGTACCGCAGCTTCCGCAGGCGACTGCTCAAGTTCATCCCTGGACTCAACCGCTCCCTGGAGGAGGAGGAGAGCCAACTGTAGGGGCAGGGGCGGTGGGGAGAAGTATTTATTTATTTATTCGTTATACCCAGTGCAAAAATAGGGGGTGGTGGTGCCGGGCCCAAAGAGACCCCAGGAGCCCAGAGCAGCGGGAGAGGGTCCTTCCCAGCCCTAGCTGGCCTTGTTGTTTTGAAGCTTGCCTCTGCCAAGCAAGTGCCAGGCCTCTTCTCTCCTCCTCCCTTAAACTACAGTGGGAGCCAGGAAAGGGGAGAACAGGCATTCAGGTTGGGAGAGCTTTGGGGGCCAAAGATGGGCGTGTTATCCTATAGTCTGGGTCAGTAGTGCCTTGTGGGGTGTCCAGGAAATCCCCTCCACCTGGGTGGGGGGGCCCTGTCCCACGAAGCCCTCTCCTCAGCTTTACTTGCTCCCCTATCCTTAGCCTTGGGGAGCAGTGGCCCATGGTGGGTCATCCCCTCTCATGCCACACATACCCACAATTCCAGTGGACCAGGAGGCCCTGAGGGGACAAGGTGCTGGTCCCCTCCTTCTGGCTTAACCCCTAAGGGCTTGGCTCCTCCCAAGGGCCTGTAACTAAGTTGGGTCCTGCCAGGAGGGGGTCCTGGGTTCTGTGCCCCTTGGGGAGCAGGAATGGGCATGTTCCAGTGAGGTGGTGGCAGTTCAGATTGCTCCACCATTCCACATATGTTGCTTCTGAACCACAAACTATAAAATTGACTGTTTTTTGCATCTGTGTAAGTGTGGTGACTGCCTGAGGGGGAGGACTGGGCTAGGCAGCTCTGCTTCCATCACGCACCGCCTTCCTAGCACTCCACATACACTCACACACTGTATTTACATCTCATTTTCTTGCAGCCTGAAGCCAGGGAAATAGTCTGGGATATTTAACCTACATGTATGGGCCTGAACCTGGGCCCACACCCTCATTAGAACTTGGGCTCTGTGTGAAGTGCATCTTGAGCCTCTCTCCCCAAATACTCAAAATAGCCTTGTCTACAGCCCTTCACTATCCCTGAAGCCCAGTGGGAATATTGGCTCCTTCCCTTCCTTAGCTCTTCAGGTCTCCCTGGAGGGACCGAAGCAGGGGACTTGGCCATATCCACCTGACAACCTATGTGAGGCCCTGTTACTGGTTACCCCATTTATCTAGAGCTCCTCAATGGGAAAGCATACTTCAAAAAGGAGATGCTAGGGAGCTGAAGCGGTGGCTCAGTGGTTCAAACCCCTGCACCACGTACACAACGAAGTCTCAGCGCAACGGGGGCCCTGTGAAAAACTAAATAAAATTGATTCTTTCTCACTCACTGTCCCTCTCGCTTAAAAAAAGAAAAAGAAGGAGGAGATGCTAGGGCCTGGAGCGGTAGCTCAGTGCTTATGGCGCTGGCCTGGCATGCGTGAGGACACAGGTTCAAGCCCCAGCAGCACGTACACAAGGAAGTGTTGGAGCAATGAAAACCACATGAAAAACTAAAGTTGATTTGTCTTTCTCACCCTGTGCCTCTCTCTTTAAAAAAAGAAGAAGAAGAAGAAAAGGCGGCGATGCTAACTCCTGTGCTGCGCTGAGGCGTCCCACCCCTGCTTGCCTCATTATCTCGTCTCCCGCTCCTGGACGCTGGCTGGCGCGCTTCAGGCCTCTTCCTCAGCACTGGCTTTTCCCAAGGCTGACTCCTCCAGTCCTGGGCGCTGCCTTCACAGGCCTTCCCACCCAGCCAAGCATGCTGTCACCCTCAGCAACACAGCCCTGTTTTATTTCCATCACGGTTCATATCACCATCCCAAACTGTCTTGGTTCTGACAGGTTTTGCTTTCTCCCTGCCTTGCCCACCTATTAGATTGCATGCTCCTTGCAGCAGGGCCCCAGTGTTTCAACCAACACACAGGTGTGGCTTCAAGAGAGGTCTATTGGGGGCTGGAGCGGTGGCTCAGCGGTTACTGCGCTTGCCTGGCATGCGCGAGTACGAGAGTTCAAACCCCAGCACCAAGTACACAACGAAGTGCCTGAGGAATGAAAGTCACATGAAAAACTAAATAAAAATTCTTTCTCTCTTTCTCTCTCTGTCCCCTCTTTCTTAAAAAAAAAAGAGAGAGAGAGAGTTCTATTGGACCCTCCCCTGGTCAGGCCACCAACCCATCCTCTCCCTCCTGCCCCTCTGTGCTTGCCTCCTACTTCTCTTTCCCCTCCACCATCTTTCTCCACACAGTCCTCAGGGCAGTATTTTATTTTATTTTATTTTTTTTTAAGAAAGAGGGACAGTGAGAGAGACAGAGAAAGAGAGAAACAACTTTATTTAGTTTTTCACATGGCCTTAGTTGCTCCAACACTCAGTTGTGTACGTGGTGCTGGGGTTTGAACCCGGGTCCTCATGCTTGCAAGGCAAGCGCTGAAACCGCTGAGCCACCGCTCCAGCCCTCAGGGCAGTATTTTAAAAAGGGAAATCAAGAGGCTGGAGCGGCGGCTCGGCAGTTACAGCACTTGCCCAGCATGCGCAAGTACACGGGTTCAAACCTCAGCACCCATGTATACAACTAAGTGTCTTGTCAGAGCAACGAAAGCCATGTGAAAAACTCAATGAAAATTGATCCTCTCTGTCTCTCTCACTGTCCTTCTCTCTTAAAAAAAAAAAAAAAAAAGGGTAAATCGAATCATAACCTTCTGCTTAAAATCCATTGTGGCTTCCCCTGGAGTAAAAGAAAAATCAAACTTTTTATCATGGCCTATCTATAACACATCCCTCTGAGCAGATGGCTGACAGCAGCCACACAGGCCCAACAATTTGGCAGATGGCAACCTTTGTGCAGAGCCCAGCGTCTGCAACTATATTGGGATGCCATACATGAAACCCTCCAGGACCTGGTCTCTGCCTCTCCCTCAATCTCAAATTATTTCTCTTTCCATGTAACTTATTTTTTCCTTTTCCTTTCTTTTTGGTACCAGGAATTGAACCCAGAGATGCTTAACCACTGAGCCACATCCCCAGCCCTTTTTATTTGAGACAGGTTCTTGCTAAGTTGCTGAGGCTGGCTTTGAACTTGCAATTCTCCTGCCTCAGCCTCCTGAGTGACTGGGTTGTGGCTGTGTGCCACCATGCCTGGCTCCACGCTACTCTTTCTGTTCCCGTTCCTCTAATATGCCAGTCTCACTCCTGCCTCTGGTCTAGCTCGTGATGTTTTCTGCCTAGAACCCTCTTCTTTTCGATTATTCTACATCCTCAGGTCTCAGCTTAATATCACCTCCTTAGAGAGGATTCCTTGATCTGATTTGTGTCATTCCCTGTCCCCATTATTCTTTTTTTTTTTTTTAAAGAGAGAGGGACAGTGAGAGAGAGAAAGAGAGAAACAACTTTATTTAGTGTTTCACATGGCCTTTGTTGCTCCAACACTTAGTTGTGTATGTGGTGCTGGGGTTTGAACCCGGGTCCTCGTGCTTGCCAGGCAAGCGCCGAAACCTCTGAGCCACCGCTCCAGCCCTCCCCATTATTCTTGATCTCAAGTCCCCTACTTTTTTCTTTATGGTACTTTCTCTCAATTGGTAATTATACCAACATCTTTTGTTACCTGTTTTTTGTCTTTGAGAGCCAGGACCTCTGAAGCCTAGCTTAAAGTTGTGCCTCCAGGGCCTAACCCAGAGCCTGTCCTCAGCAGCTGCTCAGTAAACCCTGCTGAATGAGAGAACACCTTAGGCCAACCCTGTGTAGGGGTAACCACCACTGCCCCACCTCAGTCCTGCAGGAGGTGGCCCCTATGTTTCATCTGTAGCTGGCATCTGTGGGTCTCTCTTGTGAAATCCCTCTGGGGCTGGGTGGTGGCTCCAGACAGGCACCTGCAGCTGGTTACCCTGGTCCTGAGAAGCAGGGACATTTGGTGAAGAAAATGGAGCTTCCTCAAGCTCCATGTTTGCACAGCTGCTCTGCGGTGAGGGCAAACACCAGCTCCAGGCTCAGGTCTAGTGGAGGGGCCCCATACCTTTGTTCCCAAGGCCCGGGGCTGCCAGGAGACCAGCTGCCTGGCGCAGCCTACCACCTTACTTGGAGTAGGGGCTCACGAGCTTCCCTGGCTTCCTCCTCCCCAGTAGATTCCTAGCTCATCTCCCACAGCCTGTCTCCACCCGCTGCTCTGCAACTGGCCTTGGGAGTGACGTTAGTATCCCTGTCCCAGGGTGATGGGGACTCCTGGCTGACCGTGCACCCCCGGGGCGGGTGTCTAGGGTGGAGCCGGATCCCACCTCTCTGTGGATGGGATGACGGCACCAGCACAGCAGCCTCCTGCCGTGTAGGTGGATGACAGGGAGTGACTAATGCGCGAGCTGTGATGCTAAAAATTAACCCAGGGATCGTGTTTGGTGGGGGGTGGGGTGGAGAGAAAAGGCGCAAGGACTCATAATACTGTGTGGTCGGTATTCCGCCTGTCTGGCCTCCCTCCTTCCCCTCCCACCAGCATTCTGCTCCTCTCAGGGGACTCTGGGGGAGCCCTTTCCCCATCCCAGGCCACAAAGGGTCCCCACAAATTCCGGGGGAGGAGAGTAGACTCCACCCCAGGTTTTACGTGGGGTGAGGACATGGCCCTGTAGATGAGGTGCTGTTCTGAGGTCCCCACAGAGCCCTGTATCTGCCCCATCTCCCCAGCAGTGTGGCTTTGTGCCCTGATTCCCTGGATCTCTGCCCTCTGCCTGGGCCAGGGGCAGTGAGGGAGCAGAAACAGCCAAGGCACAGAGACAAGGGTAAGTTCCAAACAGCAGGCTGAGTCCGTGGGCAGTGAGGGTGGCAGCTGCACAGGGAGAAAGGATGAGGGCTTGTCTCCCAGAGCACCTCCATGACCCCTCACAGTGCTAAGCATGGCCACACTCCTCACTTCGCAGTATTTCAGACAGCTGTGAATCACTCATTCAAGAGATGAAGAAACAGAATGAGAGAAGTTAAGGCACCACAGCTGGTACCCAGTGGAGTCAGGATTCTCCCAGGTCTGTCTCTATTCTATAGCCTAAAGTGGAAAGAGGGAAGGCTTCCCAGAGGAAGAAGTGTGAGGACAGGGTCACAGAGATGGTGAGGAAGGGGCTGAACCTGTAAGGTTGTGGGACTTGTAGAAGATACGTAGGGGTGTAGAAGGCATATGAAAGATGGGACCTGAAAGAGCAGGGGCTCAGACTGTGCCAGATTGCAAAAGGGTAGGGGGATCAGGTCTAGAGGAATCAAGCTTCTAGCAATGGGCACTGGGAGGTGAGAACGTTTCTATCAGAGTGGGGGAGAGGGGAGGGCTCTTAGGACTTGGTTCTGGGGCATTAGGGGATCATAAAAATGGCTTGGACTTCAAAAAGGACTTTGTAGGCACATGTAAGAAAACGTTTAGCAGTGACCCCATGAAAAACTGTTATTTTCCCTGGAGACCAAATCAAAGAACCTGAGCTGGATGGCATCAGGGGAAGGGGTGTGATAGGAGGAGGTACATTCTGCTCACCAGTCAGCAGCTCATGGAACTGGGGAAGTGAAGGGAGGCTGTGGGATTCCCCAAGGTCAGGAAAGACGTCAGGCTGTCTGGTCATGAGGCTGCCTGGTCCTGCATTGACAGGTGGATGAAATGACCTGAAGGAGGGAGTGGTGTGCTTAGAGAAGTGAGAGAGAAAGGGACATGGGGCTGTGGAGAGGAAAGGGGTCCAAGGAGGGCTCCTCTATGAGGTAATACTAGAAGCTATACCAGATAGTAGAGCAGGAGTGCTGACCCCTGCTGGTGACCTCCAAACACTGCACCTCTCAGAGCTGGAACTGGATGGAGAGGGGGCAGAAGTAGGCTGGCTGGAGCTGAAATACCCTGTCCCCCTCCTTAGAGCCTGCCCTTCCGCCCTTCCTTGGCCCTGCTGTGCATCTGCAAAACTAAGCCTTCTCTGATTACCCCCCTCCACCACCAACTTTCCCATCAGATCTGGTCTCCACACCCTCTCCTCACCTCCCACTAACCCTACCCCATTCACCTCTGTGAATGGTATGAGGGCCTGACACCAAGTGGGCATTTAAACAGCCTTGACTGAAGACAGGTAAGTCTGAGTGAATGAATGAATGAATGAATGATATGTTCAAAGCATGGAACTTAACTGATTTCAAACAACATATTTCTCTGGGTAGAACTGTGTACGGTCTGAAAGTTTGGGGGCTAGAGTGGGGAGGAGGAAGGACCATACTTGCTAAACTACCAGACACTGGAATTTTTGTGGTAAGGGAGACCTAAACCTTAGTGAATATTCTCTTCCTGAGCTTTTTGGCCTTTCAGGAGAGAACATGCAAATTTATATAAAAAGTAAAAACTATGCAAATATTGTCTCTGGGTCTCTTTCCCCACTGCTCCCTCATAGCTGGTCTGGTCAGCATCCTCCCAAAGTGATAGCCCCTCTCAAGTCGCAGCACCCTGACCCCTCCAAATTTCACTCTGATTTCAGTAGTAAGTCAAATCCCATTTTCTAGCTAGGTGCAGTGGCACAAGTCTGTTATCCCAGCTACTAGGGAGTCTGAAGCAGGAGGATCACAAGTTGGAGGCAAGCCTGGGAAACTTAAGGAAACCCTGTCTCAAAAAATAAAAAGGGAGGCTGGAGGGGTTGGAGCATTGGCTTGGCAGTTATGGTGCTCACCCAGCATGCACAATGACCAAGGTTCAAACCCCAGCACCACATACACAACTAAGTGTTGGAACAATGAAAAGCATATGAAAAACTAAATTAAAAAATTGCTTCTTTTTCTCTCACTCTCATACTCCCTCTCCCTTTCTCTTTCTCTCTAAAAAAAAATAAAAATAAAAAGGGCTGGGGATGTAACTCAGTGGTAGAACCCCCCACAAAAGAAAACACTCCAAAGCCAGGTGCTTCTACTATAGTCCCAGCTACTGAGGAAGTGAAGGCAGGAGGATCCATCGAGCCCAGAAGCTTGAGGCCCTGGTTTCCATTGTTGGCACCACAAGAAGAAAAAAAGAAGAAAAAGAAAGGAGAGAGAACAAAAGTGCCCTGTGTGCTTCATAGTCATAGTGATTTACTGAATGACTGTGGAATGAAGACATCACATTGGAGGTCTAGAAACTCTGAGAAGGCGCCTCCCAGAAACACCTTGTGCCTCCAAATACTGACAGAACTCAGCCACCCTGCGGGAGTGTCTTCCTCGGGCGTAGGGGACCTGTACCTCCACAGGCCAAAAGCACTCGCTGCTCCCTAGGGCAAACTCTTTATGGATGGTGGCCATCTCCCTCAGAGTCTGGGAGCTTTTGGAGGGCAGGGACACATCTATGACAGGATGAGGACTTGTGGATTGGCTGGGTGCAGTGAGTGCTCATAGGTAGGCTCAGGGGCACATAGATGGCCAGGATTGCCCCTTAGGGGTTGGGTCTAGACCCACATGGGGGCACAGCAGGGGCAGATCAGAGGGGATGGAGCCCATGAGTGACCTGAGAGGACGCAGGGCTGAACTCAGGTGGACTTGGTCAGAGCCTGGTGGAGGCACTTCCAGCGGAGTTGGCTGGGCACTTCCCTCCCCACCCTCTCCTACCCTCTCCCACCCTCTCCTACCCTCTCCCACCTCTAGGTTGAGAGGATGAGGGCTGACTTGCTGAGACAAGTTCCTGGGGGCCCCAGGAGCTGGGTGGGGGTGGACTGTTGTTTTGCTGGGAGCTGGGAGGGAAGCAGGTGGCAGCGCCTGAGTGCGTAAACATCTCCCCGAGTAACAAATCTCAGCTTCAGGAAGTCCCAGGGACAGGGTGCACATCCCCCCCGCCCCGCCGCCCACACCCGGACCTTCTCGCGCACGCCCACCACCCGCTGCGCACCTCCAGCTCGGCCTCCCGCGCACACGCACCGCGCCCCGGCGCACTTCACCCGATCACTAGAGCCAACATCGTTCCCACAGCAACCTCTCCTGCGGTTCCTCTCTTGGTCCCTGCCCCAGCCCACCTGCCGCGCCTCTGACACGGACCCACGCAAGCCCCAGCGCCCCCGGCTCTGCTCTTGGCTCCCTGGGTCCGCCTCTTGGTGCAAGACCCTGTCCTGCGGGGGGCGTGGCCCGCCCCGGCCCGCAAGCAGTGGGGCGGCGTCGCCCTCTACTGGCAGACTCTGGCACTGCTCCCCTTGTTCCCGTCTCAGCCGCTCCTTGACCTCTTGGCCACATCTTTTCTAGACGTGATGCTGGAAGGACTGAACATGTAGATGTGGGTCCTCGTCCCAGTTATGTTACAGGCTCCCTGCGGGAGAGTTGCGACTTCCCTAGGGCTGTTTCCTTCCCTGTAAAATGGCATCAAGAAGACTAAATGCAGAACAATGAAGATGGACTTTATAAACTAAAAAGTAGCATCTGAATATGAGGCTACTTGTTATAAATATTAAGGATGTCCTCCTGTGCCTACCCGGGGGATAATAATTCTCCCTGCTCCTGGACCACAGTGGGAGGAGGGGCATCGTTCACCCCAGGAAGTCATCGCACGATGCATGGCCTTCAGTCTGTGTTCTTTGAATATAAATATTCATATTTTTATACAGTGGTGGCCATTTATATTGAATGCTATTTTGTGTCTGCCCTTTTTTTCCCTCCAAATGCTAACTTGCGGTTAAAAGCCTGGATTCTAGAGTCAGGCACTCTGGGATTCAAGTCCTTGCACTGTGACTTTATATTCCCATCTTGGTGAAAATGCATAACCTCTGACTTCAGCCACAGTTTTTCATCCGCATCGTGGTGGTCATGCCAGAAATACTCACTTCACAGGCTGTGGTGGAACCCTGCATGTGTCAGCACAGTGCATGCCAGCGACATAGCGGTTCTGAGGAGGACTATTCTCTAGCCACCGGATCCTCGGAGTCTACACAGTGTTCTTCCTCATGTGTAACAGTATTAAGAAAGGAGCTGCAGGTCATTGCCTCTTTAACTAGGCTCCTTTCCCAGCACTTCTCTTGACCACGGGGGCCTCATTATTTTTCCAGTGCACCCAATATTTTCCACCTTAGCACCTTCCAAGTCCTCCTCTGTCTGCAAGGCCTTTGCACAGAGGGTTCTTTCCCTCACCTCGTCTTTTCTAGATGCTTTCTCTGATGTTCTTGATAAGTGCACCCTCAGGCATCTCTAGCCACTTGCTCTATTTTTCTTGGTAGCATTTCTCATATGACATTATATGATATTATATATATATATAATCTATATTCCTCTCCTAGACTGTACCCGCATGAAAGACTTGGACTTTTTGAGTTTTTCTTTTACTCCTGTGGTTCCTAGAACAGTGCCTGGCACATACCAGGCCTTGAATGGAGTATTGTGTGAATATGAAGAGATATGGAGAGATTCACGTTTCTCCTAAGAGCCTGCAGTGCCACTTATGTCCAATAGAGGGAACCACCACACAGCATTTTTAAGGCTGCTGGGGCTGGTGTTAGGATAGGAGATACTTACAAAGTCCACAGGCTTCTCTCCTCCCACTCTGTGGATGCTTCCAGGGCTGGGACCGGAAACAGAGCCCCCCTCCTGCCCCCCGCGCTAATCTTCCTGGCAACCTGGAGCTGGCATGCCCTGGCCACATCATCTGGCATGCTCTGGTGCAGTGCCCAACATCAGAATACCCTGCCTGGTGGATTTGGACACACCCCTTAGCAGCTGATGCTTCTAGACAGATCACACCCTGTCCCTGAATCTGCAAAATGAGGGCAATGACAGGAGTGTGCTTCTTGCTCATGGGTTTGCTGTGAGGTCCAGACAGGAGTGAATGTGAAATGTTTCATGAATATAAACATTGGACAAATATAATTTATGCAAACCCTTACTGGACTGGCAACAAAAGAGATTAGGACACTTAAAGGGAGTTGCAAGATGAAATGAAAGCTAGTTTATAGAGGGGATTAAGGTAGTGAAGGAGAAGGAAGTTAAAAATAACAAGTATCTTTCACCAAACACTTATTTGGAGCCAAGGCTGAGGAAAGTGATCTGCAAACATTGTCTAATTATAGTCAACACTTACATGGTGCTGACCTCCGGCCAGGGGTTGTTTAAGCGCTTTATGCCTGCATACATGTAGGCTCCCAACAACAACGAAGGAAGGCAGGCAGTATCAATGTGCCAGTTGTACACCTGAGGAAACCGAGGCATGCAATGTGTAAGGAACTATTCCAAGGCCACACAGGCAGGGCTGGATTTTATTTATTTATTTATTTATTTTAGGGTACCAGGGATTGAACCCAGAGGAACTTAACTACTGAGCCACATCCCCAGCCTGTTTTTTTTTATTTTTTATTTTCAAATAGGGCCTTGCTAAGTTGCTGAGGCTGGCTTTGAACTTGCGATCCTCCTGCCTCAGCCCTCTGAGCTGCTGGGATTACAGGTGTGTGCCACCATGCCCAGCAGGGGTGGGATTTAAACCTGAGTGATCCATCTCCTGGAATGTGCTCTTAGGTCCTGCTGAGCACAAGTACATTGCAAAAGAAGTATTGTGCATTTCCCAGACAAGAAACTGAGGTTCAGAAAACTTACAAAACCTGTCTGAAGCCACATGGTGAACAAGTATATTTGAGCAGGGGTTCACCCCTGCCGCAAAGCTATACCTCCCATGGGGAGTTGAAGGAACGCCTGTTTGGTGGCCTCAATTTACAGAAGGGAGGCCAGGCCAGAAAGTGGAAAGGGTGCTGACAGGCTGGGTGGCTGTCCATGGTGATTCTGTCCAGGGCTGTTGGTTCCCCCCACACCTCAGAGGGGCTGGCTTAACAGTGGGAGATGGGAGAAGCCCCATTCTGGCCACAAGTGCCCCTCACCCCAACCCCTGGCTTCCAGCCTGTTATATAAGCTGCTCCCTACCCAGGACTGGAAATAGCCATGGCTGAACCTGCCTGTGCTGGGGGGCATGATGAATGGTCCCCAGGAGAATCAGCTGATCACCAATGCTCCTGAAGTGACCTGAGGGCCTGCAGCAGCTCAGGTTACCCAGTCCTCCTTGGGGGATGGCCCTGCCTGGCTTGCAAGGGACAGTTCCAAAATGGCTCTGTGTCTGGACATTTATGGTGTAAGCGTCTCAGGGATCATTCTGTTCAAAAGCCTGAATAGCAAAGACAGATCATGGTCACCCTGCATCTATCAGGCACCAACCTGGAGGCTGGCAGCCAGGTCCTGGCCCAGAACAAGCACTTTGGGATCTCTGCAGCTAGCACCAAGAGAACTGCTCCTCTGGGTCCTCTGCTAAGGGCTCCCAGAGGGAGAGAAAGAGGAGTCTGAGAACTCAGGTACAGTGGTGCACACCTGTAATCCCGGTTTCTCAGGAGGCTGAGGTGGGAGGATTGCAAATTCAAGGCCCATCTGCACACCTTAGTGAGACCCTGTCTCAAAAAAAAATTAAAAAAGGGCTGGGGATGTGGCTCACTGTTAAAGCACCCTTGGATTCAATCCCCAGTATAAATAAAAAAATAAATAAACAAATAATGGAAGGTGGGTGGGTTGTCCCACCTTCCTGGCTACAGATCCCCTGCCCACTGATGAGTTGGGAGATGGACACACACACACAAATACACACATACCACAACCACTGCTCCCCTTGATGCTCAGCTGTCGGGGAAGGGTTCCTCTCCAAATTCCTGCAGCACTCCCTGTAGGCCCTCCCTGTGCACAGACCTCCATACCCTCCATGTGGACCTTGCCTTCAGCTCCTGGGGTTCTGAGCACAGGACCAAGGCACAGGGGGACACAGACCACAAATGTAACCCAGAGGGTTAAGGGGCACCACCCCACTGCAGTAGCGTGGATGGGGAAGGACTTGGCCTCCGCCAGCACCCTCTTGCCTGCCTGCATGTCTCTCCAGGCACTCTCCTCTGGGGCTTGTCACTGGTAACCAGAGCTGGTTCTGTTGGTGAGAGCAGGAGGAGCAGTGTCTCTTGGCTATGGAGA
>PVKS010027429.1:0-27473 GCA_004027875.1 Aplodontia rufa
TATATTGAAGGGATTCTTTGCTATATATTCATATATGCATACATAATGACAATATAACTTGAGCCTGATTCTTATCCAGTATCTACCCCCCTTGGCCTACTCTCTGCTTTCTTGTTTCAATTGGAATTCCCCCCGTTACACCTATAAATGTCCATATACATGCATATTAATTTTTGAATTTTCAAGATTTAAATGCCTGCATGAGTAATATTTGGCTTCTCAGGTGAATAATTCTCTT
The DNA here is from genome assembly GCA_004027875.1 of Aplodontia rufa. Lineage (NCBI taxonomy): Eukaryota > Metazoa > Chordata > Mammalia > Rodentia > Aplodontiidae > Aplodontia > Aplodontia rufa. The sequence goes on from PVKS010027429.1 coordinate 239, forward strand.
TACTTTTCGATTGATTGTTTAGATTTAATATGTGAGAGCAATTGGTATTTGTCTTTCCATGTCTGGCTTATTTCATAGTATACTCCTGGCTCATCTATGTTGTCACAAATGACAAACTTTTGTTCTTTTTCTAAGCCAAATAGTATTGCATTGTGTATATACATCACATTTTCTTTATTCAACTCTGTAATTTGCCTTCAGTTGAAGCTATGACTTTCTTAATGGCACTAAATAATTATATAAGGAAATGACCCAGAAACATGCTCATAAATGTGACAGCTTGCTAAGCTTAAAACACGTAATCCAACAAAGATTACCAGCCAGAGGTCAATAAGGGAGAGAGAGAGAGAATTAACTTTCTTTTTTTCATCTGAGTATTCTTTCTCTGACACTTAATTGTGTTTGTAGTGCTGGGGTTTGAACCTGGGTCCTCATGCATACCAGGCAAGTGCTCCAACTGCTGAGCCACTGTTTAGCCCCAATTTTTTCCCTCTCTTGCCATAAAACATTAAGGATAGCATAGAGGAACGGGGTTAGTTACTATCATGGTCATTTATCATGTGAAACTAAAATGTTAAATATTTGCTGTGCACTCTGAATTAAAATATTTCTTCTTTCCCTAGTTAATTTCTTGTCTTTTACACATCTGGAAATCATAAATTGATGTTAATTTTAATGTTATATTCATATTCTAGCTGTAAACGGTGCCACATTACATTTTCTTTTATCATTGTAATAAATGACCATGATTTTTTCTTGATGCATTTTATATGAAGAAAATAAAAAGTAGAGTTGAAAGAAGAATGGCCATGCTGGGTTTGGATTGGGCTGTACAGGCACAATGTGTATGGTTTAGCTTTCAGTGGCCAGCTTCTCTCCTGCTCCAATTAGCTAGGGTTTTTTCCTCACCTGCCAGAACATTATTAGTCACAACATTTTATCAGAAAAGTTATCTTTGAAGGCTAGAGAGTGATATTAGCCAAATTATAGTGCATCTGTGCATGAATATGTACAACAAATTCCACCATTATGTACAACTATAATAAAAATATGTTGGGAAGGGAGAAGTGGTCTTTGGTATGTTTTGGTTATTGTAATTAAATCATGTTTGTGAGTGCTGATTGTCAAGTTTGCAGTAATAAAATTACATTTAAATACCAACTTAGTTTGTGCTCTTAGAGGGATTTAAAAAGTTCTCATTTTGACACTGAAGTTCTCCTTACAGTATGCTTTCCAAGTCTACTTTGCAATGACGTTGCTTTACAGGTGACTAACTTAGGATATGAGATGGCAGCCTGTATCTGCCTACACATGCCACTAAGGAGAGAGCAAGGAGAATGTTTAGATGACTGTTGGCTAATGGAGTGGCTCCTTCAGGACAATGATCTCTTCTGTTTTTTCATCACCTTCAAGTATCTTCACTATGCTGTATTAGGAACCTTTAAAGAAGAAATATTTTAGCCCTGGGAATTTTTATATTTCTCTCCCAAAGAGTACACACACACACACACACACACACATACAATTTGTTTATTTAAAAAGTCATTAATCATTGCTCAGTTGATAAGTTGATGACAAGATTGTATTGCCATTTGGCTTTTCTCCAAATGCAGTTCCAATTTTCCTCCTTCTATAAATTTAACAGGAGAAAAATCACTTCCCTTAAGACTGTCTAGAAGCTGTTGGTACTGTTGGTGTGTCTGCTAAGTGTTCCAGGAGCAGTTCCTGAGTGTGAGTTTTTAGAAGCAATAACTGATCTTATTGAATGCCTTTGGATATTAAGTGAGAATAACTCTTATTTCTTAAAACCATCCCAATTGCGTATGGAGGACCACATAGAACAGGCCTCTTCCACTTTTACAGAGCCCTGCCCACCAAAAGGAAGTCAAAGTTGACACCAGGTAAGCAGCAAAAGTAGATTTACAGGAGAGAATTTATACAAAAGCTGCAAAAAATAAAAAAGCTCTGTCATTTCATTCTGGTTCTTAATTTTTTTAAACTCTTCTCTTCTGAGGTTGTCTGTGGATTTTATTCTTCAAATTCATGAGACAAAAACCTAGAAGATTGGTGCCGAATACCCAGAGTGTACTTGTACACCAATAGCTGCAACACACCACTCAACAGTAGTGAGAAAAACCCAGCCCTTAGCTGGGTAGCTGCTAACACTATTTCAGCTGCAGAAACCTGAAACCAGCCCAAATACCCAGTTTTAATTGGGAATAGCTACAAATGCTGGAAGTGGGCTATTCTGGCTACAGAGATGTGCAGTCAGCCCAAACTGCATTCACTAGTGGGAGCAGAGAATCCAATCACTACTGTTCCCTGGGATCCTCCTGAGATCTCTGAGGCCTAGAACAAGATACAGATGATGGTCATATATTGCATGTCTAATCAAAATTATTTAAATAGAGCTAAGGCCCTTACATTTACAAAAAATGTTAAATTTTATTTAGTATTTTCAATCTACTTGGAATCCTATTCAACATCAATTTAGTTGGCAATGGAAAAGCACAATTGATTTTTATGGAGGCTACAGTTGATATCTCAGAACTTATGAAATGGGTAGGAACAGTGACCATTATGTCTATCATGACAAAACATATGGATAAGCAAATACTTTGAAAAATACTTCATTCTATAAAAGACAATCAGCAGTACCTTGCATATGTGAAATCTGAAAGTTTGTGTCTGACTATGGAAAGTTAGTATGATTACAAAATTTAGCTCAAGCTATCTTAAATCTAATAAGAGATCTCTAACACAACCATAAATTTATAGTGTTTATGGAGATTAAACAAAGCTATTCACATCATGATTATAACTTAAATTTTAACTTTAATATAGTTATCAAGTAGAAGGTTCAGTTTTTCTCAATTTAGCATGAGAATGGAAAATAAAAAAATAAGGAAATGTTGGTAAAAAGATGGTATCTTTAGTTTAGACCTTGAGATAAAATTTGAGTATAGAGAGTATCCCAGAGAATGCTGATAGGAAGGTTCAGTGGTTAATTTTATGTACCAACTTGACTTGGCCAAGTTCCAGTTTTGCTCAGATAACTGGCAAAATGGTGTTGTTGTTGTTGTTGTTGTTAGTCTTATTATTTCAGTGCTGGGGATTAAATCTAGGGCCTTGCACATATTAAGCAAGCACTCTGTCACTGAGCTACATCTACAGCCCAAAACATTGTTTCTCAGTGAATCTATGAGGATGCTTTTGGAAGACATTAACATTTTAACTTGTAAAGAATATCTCCCTCACTAAAGAGGTTGATCCTTATCCAGTTCATCAGGGTTCTGAATAGAATGGAAAGACAAAGGAAAGGTGATCTTGTTTTCTATTTGAGCTGGGACATTCATCTCTTGCCCTAGGATTTTGATGCTTCTGTTTTTGGGGCCTTTGGACTTGGATTGGCACAAGCACTACCAGGTTCTCCCTTTACCCTCCCCCACCCCCAGGCCTTCAGACATGGGTTGAGTTACATGACCAGTTATCAATGGCAGATCAGGGGATTTCTTGGTATCCATAATGCCAGTCAAGCCCTATAATAGATCTTTTTATCTTGCAAGGCTTACTGGCACACACTTGTACTCTCAGTGACTTGGGAGGCTGAGGTAGAAGGATCTCAAATTTGAGAGTATCCTCAGCAGTTTAGTGAGACCCTAGGCACTTTGGTAAGACCTCCATCAAAATAAAATAAAAAAAATTAAAAGGGGTGAGAAAATAACTCAGCGGTGAAGCATCCCTGTTTTCAACCCAATACTCCCTCATAAAAAAAGAAAACAAGACAAAGAAACCCAAAACTCTCTGTCTGTTGGCCTTTCTCTCTCTCTCAATCTCTCTCTCCTTTTTTCTCTTTTTTTCTTTCCCCTAGAGGTTATGTTTGTCTGGGGAGTTCTGACTAATACAGAAGGGAAGGAAGCCAATAAGTGCATTAAAGAACAGGTTGCCATTTTTGGACAACTAGAGATAATGCCAATGGGGATCTCTTAAATGCTGTGTAAATATACCTGGGTTATCCCATCAGAGGAACAAGCAAGCCTGAGGTTATTTACTCACTAACTCCTGCCTACTACCAATAAAGAGCTGCTTTGGAATGTGTTAACTTCCAGGATTTTTAGTCTGTCCATTGGAACATGCTACTTCAGTTCAAGATGTCCCTCAGGCAGAGTTACAGGAGCTTGTAATAAGAAGCCCTTGGCCTACATGAGTATTTCAAAAGCCATGGAATATAGATGGGGCAAAATATGTCTGCTACAGAGGGAACCTTCTGGGAGAGGAAAATATAAAACAAATCCAGAAAGAAAACAGTCAACTTTTCTTAGATTTGGCCAAAGGATTTCTTAGTCTCACAAAAACAAGGGTTCAGAATGTTGATGTTTGAGACGGTGAAAAACCAATGAGAAAAAATGACTACTTGAAACTGGATTTGATATTTTCACTTTTGGATTAATCCCTTTAACCTAAGCATAATAAAATTTATGAACTGATTTATAAAAAAAGCTTTTATGAATTTTATTATTTTCTTAATTCTTAGTAGGTATGATGATGTTATGGTTTGGGTGAAAGGTGTCTCCCAAAAGCTCAGTATGTGAGACAATATCAAGGCTGAGGTGAAATGATTGGGTTCTGAGAGTCTCAACCCAATCAGTGAGTTAATCCCTTGATAGAGATTAACTGACAATTCAAGGTGGGTAGGATGTGGCTGGAGGAGGTGGATTTCTGCAGGCGTGCCTTTGGGGTATATATTTTGTATCTGGTGTGGAGTTTCTCTCTCTGCTTCCTGGAGCCATGTGCTGATCTGCTTCCCTCTGCCTCACTCTTTTGCCATGATGTTCAGCCTCATGTTGACCTTGAAGAATGAAGCTAGCCTTCTATGAATTGATAACCTCTGAAACCAGCAGCCCCTAAATAACTTTTCCTTTTAAAATTGTTCTTGTCAGGTCCTTGGGTCACAGCAACGAAAAAGCTGACTAAGACAGATGTGTTTGTGGAGGAACATATTAGCTTCAAATGACTTATGAAAATTTAAATGTGAAAGATGTGTAGAAATTGGGATAGATGGTGTCTCAAAAAATAGCATAGTAGCACTCTCTTCCTAAGCATGTGTAGAATTTTGCCTGTTAATACATAATAATCAAGTTAATTTCATAAGGATCAGAGAAACCAATAATAAGTGATTTTAGAAAGTCAAAATAAAAGTTTTCAGATTAACTTACTTAGACAGACTCTTGACTTTGTGGTCTAGTGTCAGACATCTTTTTATCAACATGAGTAATGATTTAAAAAAGGGTAGTGAGTCTGTGTGTAGAAAGAAACAAAATGTCAAAACAAAATTTTCAAAATTTATAAGGTATGTTTTATAGTACTTATCAAAGTATGATTTTCTGATAACTTAATTATTGATTATGTGCCAAAGTAGGTCAAATCAGGCATTTGAACGTCACTTTTTTTTTTAAGAGCGGACAATGAGAGAGAAAGAGAGAGAGACAGAGAGAGGGAGAATAAATTTTTATTGAGTTTTTTTTTTTTTTAACATGGCCTTAGTTGCTTTGACACTTAGCTGCATATGTGGGTGCTAGGGTTTGAACTTGTTTACTTGCTCATGTTGGGCAAGTGCCACCGCTCCAGCCCCTTATTGTCACATTTTTAATTTTGGAAAAGTTGTTTTTGAGAGAGTTACCATTTCAATGCCTGAATACAATTTTTCGCTACTTAGGGCAAAGTTTTAGCATTTTGTTTTCAACCCCTGAAGTCTGAGTATGGCTTAAGAAAAGGGCAAATCTGCATGATAAAGTTTAGCAGTGCCATTAAAATGCTGCAAGTCTGCTAAATAGTTTGTTCCTTTTCACTGTTGAGCATTACAATAAAAAAGCTTCTAAGGAAATCATAAAGATGATTAAGGAGTTAGAAAATATGACCCATCAGGGAAAAGGTAAAAGAATAGACATTATTTGGCCTTAATACTAAAGGTCATTTTCACAATTATGTTATGTCATTAGTTATTTGCATACAATGTACCCAAAATATGATATTCCACATATATATCTTCACTAAGGGAAATCAAAAGGATGATAAGCTGAAATTGTAGTATTTTGAATTTCAATAGGAATAATTTTGGGAGGAATAGTATGGAACTCAAAACTTGTGATAAACAGCTGAGGGAAGTTTTGGGTCTTCTTTTGAGGAATTTAATATGTAGGACAAAACTACATTTGATACTTAATTTTGGGAAGAAGAATGAATGGCATGATTTCTTAATGATTTTGCCCATGTTTTTGACTTTAAAAATCTGCCTGGACAGTTTCCATCTGAACCATCATTTCAGAATCTACACAGAATGCTTCAGGGTACCTTTTCCTGTGCATTTCTAGTTATCATTTCCTTATTAAAACGAACCTTTATTTTGTTTTAATTTTTAAGATTATTTTAGGTTTACAGAAATGTTAGAGATATTACAGAAAGTGCTTATATAATCCACATTCAGTGTCCCTCACTGGGATATTTAGGTTAGTATGTGTGTTACACTAGTATAGTACATTTTACCAATTGATGGACCAATATTCATGCGCTGTTGTTGACTAATGTCCATATTTTATTCACATTTTCTTACTTTTAACTTCACGTTATTTTTCTATTCAAGGATATCATTCACTACACAATGTCACATTTAGATATGATACATCTGGTGATGCCTCTTGGTTGTGACAGTTCTCAGACTTTTCTCTCTTTTTTGATGACCATAACAGTTTTGAGAGGTAGTGGTCAAGAACTTTGTAGATGACTAACAACTTAAAAATTTTACCCACAGGGAAAAGGGAAAAGGGAAAAGAACAGACATTATTTTGGTTTCAAGATTAAAGGACATTTAGTCCTTTGGTCCCTCAGCAGAGATGTGTTTAGTTTTTTGAAAAATCACTCTATTGAGGTATTATTTACACACATAAGTCATATGTACTTAATATATATACAACTTAATAAATTTCAAGTAAGTGTATACCCATGAATTATTATCATGATCAATGCCATAAACATATCCATCACCTTTAAACGTTTATTCCTATCCTCTTTATTGTATTTGCTAATTTTTGCCTGATGTTTTTCTCATGATTAGGTGGTAGTTATAGATTTTGAGGAAGATCACAGATGTGAAAGTGCCATCGTCATCAGATTGTATTAAAGGTGCATATCCAACATGATCTATTATTGGTAATGTTAATCTCCAACAACTGATTGAGATAATGCTTTTTAGTTTTTTCCACTGTATAGTTACCCTTTCCCCCTCTTCCTTTCCTTTCTGTACTATTTGGAAAGAGGTCATCATGCAGAGCCCATACCTGAGGAGTGGGGAGTTATGCTTTATCTCTTTGAAAGAATATTTACATAAATGATTTAGGATTTTGCATGGGATATTTGACTCTTTTCTCCCAATTAATTATTTACTTACTTTTCCAATAATATATTTACATAAGTATGAATTCATGGAGATTTATTGTAGTTTAATGTACTTGATTTTGTTGCTTAAATTGTACTAGATTTGGCCACTGGGAGCTTTTTCAGTTGACCCCTGTCCCCCTGTGTGTCTGATGTACAACCATCACTGAGTAAGTGCATGTTTTAAAAAAATTCACTTTTAAAGCGTTTTCTTACTTTATGCCACTACAAGATGTTACAGATTCATTTTATGTATGTTCCTTCTGTCTTTGAGGGTCAGCTACTTCTCAAAGAGCCCAAATTCCTTTGGAGGATGGCATTGGATAATAGGATCTGGGTACTAAATGTGCTTTTTCTACTGGGTTATCGTTGGTTTTAGCCCTTCTTAGTAGACAAAGCATGTGAGCTGACAGAGCAAATGTGTGTGTGTGTGTGTGTGTGTGTGTGTGTGTGTTTACACTTATAAACAGTTCTGTATATTTTCCATTTATATCTTATCAAGCTAAACATGAGTTCCTATTGATGTCCTCAGCTCTAACCCACTATTATGTTGATCATTTCAGCTTCCTCCCTTTTCATGTTTATAATATTCTATTCCAATAAAGAAAGACCTGGCAGCATTATCTATTTAATTAAATATTAATTCCAGTACAACTGTTCCTTACTTCCCAATATTAGGCTTAATGGCTTTATAAGAGAGTTTCTGACAAATTTTCATAGCATAGCCTTTCTCTTAATTTTAAAAATTTTCCCAGACAACAGAAAAGAGAAAAAAAAAGCCCATCTTATTATATGAAGCTAGTATAATCTTGATGTTAAAACCAGATATGGGTAACACGAGAAAAGACAGTTAACTTTTATGAAGACACTTGCAAAAATCCTAAATAAAGTATTGGCTAAACAAATTTAGTACTATATTTAAAAAGTTGCATATACATATTAAATGATGGTTATTATACAAAGGAAATGATGTTCAACACAGGGAATTTATCAATATAATTTTTAATTATTGAAATAAAGAAGAAAATAATAGATATCTCAGTTGCTGCACAAAAATCATTAGATGTTTCAATACCTATTTATTAGAAAAATTTTTAGCAAATGAGGTCTATAAAGGAAATTGCTTTTTTGTTAAAGATTCAATACCAAACATTATGCTTTTTCCTGACTATTAAATGTAATGGAGACACTTTACATTAATTTATTTTAGTATAAAAATCTTTAATGTTACCTTACAAAATAAGTGAGGTATAAACATTGGAAAGGAAGATACACTATTCAGATTTTACAGTCATTTCCTGAGAAAAATTTATTAATGCATTTTTTGGTTAATGTAACAAAATACGAGAGGCTGGGTAACTTCATAATGAAAAGAAAAGAAAATCTGTTTATGTAAGAGTGAGGAGTCATATCTGTTGATGGCCTTCTTTTGGTAGATTCCTGAGGTGATGCTGGGTATCACACAGCAAGGGACTGTGTGTGTGTGTGTGTGTGTGTATGTGTGATTGTGTGTGCATGTTTGTGTATTATCTGGCCTCTCTTTTAATACATGAATTACTATTAAATTTATGGGGTTGGGCTGGAGTGGTGGCGCAGCGGTTACAACATTTGCCTGACATGTGCAAGGATGAGGGTTCAAACCCCAGCACCACATACACAATGAAGTATCAGGACAATGAAAGTCCCATGAAAACTAAATAAAAATTGCTTCTGTCTCTCTCTTTCTTTCTTAAAAAAATATATGGGGTCTTCACCTGATGAATTTATCTAATCCTAATCACATCTCAAAGCTCCCTACTTCTAAATGCCATAGTTAGATCAAATTTTCTCCTTTTTTATACCTTACAATGGATATTAAACTCCTGTGCATGAACTGGTGTTGGACACAATGAAACCATAATAAATCACAGCATCAATTAAATTATCAAACCCTTGGAATTAATAAAAGAAGTCAGAAAGTTTGATGGATACAAAAATTAGTGGTATTTCTCCCACCAACATAATTATTCGTAATAATAGAAACTATAAATTATTTGGAAATTAATCTAATCAAGAATACAAGATTTCCACAAAGAAAATATTAAAATACTAGTTAAATTCTTAGTCATAGAAGAGAATCTAAATGAATGATGGGACTTTCCATGTCATATAAGATTACTTAATATTACAAAGAGATCAATTTCCCCAAAATTAATGCAATCTCAAATTAAATTTGAGTCATACTTTTGTTAGCCCCAGTAGAATAATTCTATAATGTGTTTGGAGGAATAAAAATTCACAAATAGCTAAAAAGAGCTTTTAAAAACGAGAACTTAGATACAGGCTCAAGAAAATTTTTCTCTAGCTACCATGGAGTAACATGCATGAATCCACTCCCTTGCCTAAAATAATTAAATCAATAATTAAACATTTTTCAAGATGATTGACATTGGGCAATGAAGGACAGTGAACCCTAAGAGACAGGAAACCAAAAATGAGTCCTAAAATTGCCTCTGTTTGCTGGCTTGTTAGACTTTCAATAATGAAATAAATTATAAATAAATAAAATATGCCTAAAGTTCATAAATATCAAGAAGCTAAAATATACACTGTTAAATAACCTATGGGTTAAAAGATAAGTCAAAGGAGAAATTCATGTACTTTTAAGTAAGGAAAAAATAACATGAAATTTTTGGGATGCAGCTAATGCAGTACTTAAAGGAAAATGATAGCACTATAAACTCTACTGTTTAAAAAGAAAGGTCATAAATCAATGACCATAGGTTTAACCTTAAAATTCTAAAATAGTAAGGGGTAATGTTATACAACCTAATACTTTTTTAGAGATATTGTGGGAAGGGGAAGGGAGGGTTAAGGGTGGGTAATTGGGGGTAATCTCCTGGGGATAAATCTAATATCCAGAATCTATTCCCATTTTATATTATTTTGTTAAAAACTTGTATGGTTGTTCAATAATAAATTTCTCAATTAAAAACACCAAAAATTTTTTGATGAATTTTTTTTCTTTTAAAAATAACAAACTGTTTCTGAAATTTATATGCAAGTGAAAGAAAAATAGTCAAGTATATTTTCCAATGAAAAAGAATGGATGCTTTATATTATCTGAATTACAACATCAAAATTAAGTCTCTTGCTACTTCAATGACACTATTAGAAGGCTGAAAACACAAGTCAGTGATCAAGGGAAAACAAGACATAATTCTGATAAATATTTGTATCCTGAATGTATTATGAATTCCCCAACTCCATAATAAGAAAATTCAGATACCACTAAAATAAGATAATAAATATTATTTTTTTCTGAATCACGTAAGATGAAGTTCCTAATATGATATCCTCTTTTCCAAATACATTGGTACATTTTCTTCCACATACAGTACAACTATTCAAATCAGGATAGCCCCATTTACATGTAAGTAGTATCTAATCCATACACTACTATGACATTTTTGCAGCTGTTCTAGCAATATTGCATTTTCTAACAGGTTCAGGATACAAATTTGGTGCCTTCCAGCTCCACAGCCTCTTCATCTGTCCATCTTCTTCATCTGATAACCAAAGGAAAGGAAGAGGAAGAGCTATTGCATGCAGTCATTCTGTTGCCTTTTTGGAAATACTGAATATAGCTACATCTAAAGATTTTTAATGTGCTAAAATACACATAAAATTGACCATCTTATACCAGTTTTTAAATGTAAAATTTGGCAGTGTTAAGTACATTCTCCTTGTTTTTAAGCCAATATCCAGGACCTTTTTCATTTTTCAATATCTTTCCAATCTGCAGAACTCTTCATTAATCCATTTATTTAGAAGTCAGAGGAAGAAAACTAAGGAGATCCTTGTCAATTTAGTGAGACCCTGTCTCAAAATAAAATAAAAAAGACTTGGGTTGTAACACAGTGGAAAAGTGCCCCTGGGTTCAATTCCCAGTAATACACACACACACACACACACACACACACAAACACACACACACAAAGTAAAATTTTACCCATTAAAACAACTCTGCATTTCTATTTCCTCCAAATCCTTTCTACGTTCTATTTCTAAGAATCTGTTCTATGAATCTGACACTTCAAGGAATCAAACTGTATTTCTTGTTTTGTAACTCAGTTTTTTACTTAGCAAAATGTTCTCAAAGTTTACCCATGTTGTAGGATCAATTAAAATATCCTTCTAGAAGCTAGAGTTTCTATTTAAACCTATTAAGTTGGGCATTTTGAATAATCTTCAAACCAGGAAACTCATGTTGTTTCATTCTATTAAAAGTTCTATAATATTTCTATGCTGATTTTCCTCTATTTTTCTTCTTTCCTTTTTTAATGCATATTATCTAGATATAATACTTCATGTACTAATATTATCCTTCCCTTTTCTTTCTGGTTAATTTCTTTATCCTGTTGTCAACTTTCTAGGAGATTTCTGCAGTTGTATCTGTTAATCCTTTGTTGATTCTTTTTCATTCTTTCTAAATGAATTTAATTCTTGAGATCTGTTTTTATTGAATTATCTACAGTTTTACAGTCAGTATATTCTCTGATCTCTTCAAGGAAATGAATAATGTATTTTTGATTATAAGAAGCTATTTTGAAATGATTGCGAATTAATATTAATGATAAAGACAGGAAAAAAAATAGAGAAAGCACAAATAAACGAATCTATACGTGTAGATTTCTCCCCACATTTTATATTTTTGATGTTCCATTTTATTTATCTTTCTTTTTCTATTTTTATTTTTATTAGTTGAATATGGACTTATAATTGAGGGGGAATTGTTATCAAACAATCAAGAGCAAATGTATATTCACATAGTTAGCCAAGGCTGATGGCATGTCATAGTTTCCCCCTTTGGGTTCCCCATGGTTCTATGTTTCCCTCAAAAGAATTCCTGTGTTAAATGGACTTCTCATGGCAGTCAGAGATCTCCTTCTGTGTTGATTCCCCCATACTCCCTCGCTCCAGTCTCCTAGATATTCTTCTTAATCCATCCCCCTTCCCTGTCCCCCTCCCTATCTCTCAGGTATCCTAGGCAAGGTACCCCCTGATTGTGTAAAAATTCATACATGTTGAGGTTATTATTAGCTTAGCCATCTAATATACTGTTTCCAGTTGTATTCTAACTTCCACAAATGAGAGAAAACATTCGTCCCTTTAGCCTCTGAGATGCAATACTTAGCATAATTTTTTTCATCTCCATCCATTTGATATCAAAAGCCATAATACCTTTTTCTCTAATGGCTGAGTAGTATTCCATTGTATATATGTACCAAAATTTTTGAATCCACTCATCCAGTGAAGCAGATCTGGGTGATTCCATAGTCTAGCTATAGTAAATTGAGCTGCTATAAACATTGATAAAGCCATATCGCTATAATATGCTGATTCTAACTCATTTGGGACAATACCCAGACGTGGGATAGCTGAGTCATAATGTGGTTCCAGCCCTAATTTTTTGTGGAGTCTCCAAACTGCTTTCCTTTCCAGAGTGGCTGAATCCGTTTGGAATCCCACCAGCAATGTGACAGTGTTCCGCGTTTCCCACAGCCCCTCCAGCATGTGTCATTTTTCGTATTATTCATCTTTGCCACTCTAACAGGAGTGAGGTGGTATCTCATTGAAGTTTTGATTTGCATTTCCTTTATTGCTAATGATGTAGAGTATTTTCTCATATATTTATGGGCTTTCTGGACTTCCTCTGCTGAGAAGTTTCTTTTTAGATTTGTAGCCCATTTATTGATTGAATTATTTGTGATTTTGTTGTTTAGTGTTTTGAGTCCTTTGTATATTCTGGATATTAGCCCTCTGTCTGAGGTGTAGCAGGCAAAGATTTTCTCCCATTCTGTTGGATCTCTCTTGACACTCTTGACTAATTCTTTAGCTATGCAAAAGCTTTTTAGTTTAATTGCACTCATTCATTTATTCTTGACTTCACTGCTTGCACCATGGGAGTTTTGTTAAGGAAGGTGCCGCCAACCCCCATGTCCTGTAGTGTTGATCCTACTTCTTTTTCAAGTAAATTTAAAGTTGCTGGATTAATATCCGGATCTGAACCATTTTAATTTAATTTTTGTGCAGGGTGAAAGGTAAGGATCCAGTTTCAGTTGTCTATACATGGCTGTACAATTTGTCCAACACCATTTGTGGAACAGGCTATTTTTCTTCCACACCATGCTTTTGTCCCCTTTATCAAATATCAGATAGTTAAGGGTATGTGGGTTCATCTCAAAATCTTCTATTCTATTCCATTGGTCTTTAGTTCTGTTTTGATACCAATACCATGCTGTTTTTGTTACTATGGCCCTGTAGTATATAATTTCAGGTCAGGCTTTGAGATATCCCCTATTTCTTCCTTCCTGCTGAGTAATGTTTTGGCTAATCTGGGTCTTCTGTTATTCTTCTTTTTTTTAGTGTTTGATAGTGTTCATTGTAGAGGTCTTTAATATCCTTTTTAAGGTTGATGCCCAAGTATTTATTTTTTTTGGAGGAGATGGTGAATGGGACAGATTTCCAGATATCTTCTTCTGTAGACTTGTTGCTGGAGTACAAGAAAGCTAGTGATTTATTGGTGTTGATCTTATAGCCAGCCACTTTGCTGAAATTGCCTATAAGCTCTAGAAGTTTTCTGGTCAAGCTTATCGAGTCTTCTAGGTATAGAATCATGTCATCAGCAAATAGAGACAACTTAACTTCCTCTTTTCCTATACCAGTTCCTTTTATTTCCTTGTCTTTTCTGATAGCTCTGGCAAGATTTTCAAGGACTATATTGAACAAGAGTGGTGAAAGTGGACAACCTTGTCTTGTTCCTGAATTCAGTGGAAATGTTCTCAGTCTTTCTCCATTGAGCATAATGTTGGCTATGTGTCTGTCATAAATGGATCTTACATAGTTAAAGTATCTTCCCTTGATCCTTATCCTCTCCAGAGTTTTGAGCATAAAGAGGTGTTGAATTTTATCAAAGGCCCTTTGTGCATCAATTGAGATGATTATGATTTTTATTTTTAATTCTGTTTAAGTAGGGAATTAAATTTATTGATTTGCATATGTTGAACCAGCCCTGTTTTCCTGGAATGAAGCCCACTTGATCATGATGTATTATCTTTTTAAAGTACATTTGGATCTGATTAGCTAGAATTTTATTAAGGATTTTTGCATCTATGTTCATCAGGGAATTTGGTCTGTAGTTTTCTTTTCTTGACATGTCTTTGTTGGATTTTGGTATCAGTGTAATATTTGCTTCATAAAAAGTGTTTGGGAGTGCTCTCACCCTATGAATTTCATGGAAGAGCTTATAGAGGATCGGTGTTAACTCTTCTGTGAAAGTTTGGTAGAATTCTGCTGTATATCCATCGGTGCTGGGCTTTTCTTTTTTGGAAGAGCTTTGATTGCTGCTTCAATTTCACTGAGATAGGTTAGTTTAGATTTTTCATGTACTCAAGTGTTAATGTGGGGATGTCATATGTGGCCAAGTATCTGTCCATATCCTCCAGATTATCGAACGTGTCAGAATATAAATTTTCAAAATAGTTTCTGATAATCTTCTGGATTTTGGTTGAGTCTATGGTGGTATATCTGTTTTCATCTTTGATTTTGTTGATTTGCTTCACTTCATGCTTTCTTTTGGTGAGGTTGGCAAGGTGTCTGTCAATCATGTCTTTTTTCAAAGAACCAACTCTTTGTTTTGTTGATAATTTGTATTGTTTCTTTTTTTTTTTTGTTCTCAATGTTGTTGATTTCAGCTCTGATTTTAGTTATTTTCTGTCTTCTATTAGCTTTGGGATTGGATTGTTCCTGTTTTTGCTGGCGTTTGAGTTGTAGCATAAGGCTATTTATTTGGGTCTTTCTAGATTTTTGATGTATGCACTCCATGCTATAAATTTGCCTCTTAAGAATGCCTTCATACTATCCCAGAGATTTCAATATGTTGATTCCTCATTCTCATTCATTTCCAAGGATTTCTTGATTTCTGCTCTCATTGCCTCTTTTATCCATCCTTTATTTAAGAGAGAAATTTTCAATTTCCAAGTATTTGATTAATTTCTGTTGTTGTTGATTGCTAAGATCATAGCATTGTGGTCTGACAGTGTACGTGGGACTATATCAACTTTTTTGTATTTGTTAAGATTATCTTAGTGAACTAGGATATGGTCTATTTTAGAGAAGGATCCATGGGCTGAAGAGAAGAAGGTAAATTCAGCTGTCTTAGGATGGAATATTCTGTAAATGTCTGTTAAGCCCGATTGTTTAATAGAGTTGTTCAGATTGGAGATGTCTGTATTGATTTTTTGTTTTGATGATCTGTCTAATGTTGATAGTGGTGTGTTGAAGTCCCCCAGTATTATTGTGTTGAGATCAATGAGGGGATTAATGTCCTTAAGTATTTTCTCCATATATTTTAGGGGTTTGTAATTGGGGGCATAAATGTTAATTATCATTATATCTTCTTGATGAACTCTCTTTTAGTATGATAAAGTGTCCCTCTTTTTTCTTTCTGACTAGTTTTGGATGGAAATTAATTTTTTCAGATATTAGGATCACCACTCCAGCTTGATATTTTGGGCCACAGGCCTGGTAGACATTTTGCCAACCTATCACTCTCAGTCTATGTCTATTTTTCAGTGTTAAGTGTGTTTCCTGTAGACAACACATTGTTGGATTTTGTTTTTTGAGCCAATCTGTGTCATTTGATTCGGGCATTGAAACCATTCACATTCAGAGTTAGAATGGATATGAGAAGCTGAGTCTCAAACTTTGTCACTATTACAGAGTTTTGAGCGATCTTGGAAATCTTTTGGTGTGTAATGCGGTTATTGACTCGCCCTTATTTAAGGGTTTAGGTATTATTAGCATTTTCTTCTGAATGAAGAATATCCTGAAGAAAATTCGGTAGTGCAGGATTTGTGTTCATGTGTCTTGCTTACTTGAGTTTATCATTGAAGTATTACATTTCCCCTTCACATTTAAAGCTGAGTTTTGCAGGGTATATTATTTTTGGTTGAAAAATGTTATTTTAAAGGCTAGAAAATTATTGTGCCAAGTTCTCCTGGCCTTCATTTTTTGATCTGAAATATCCATAGTGATCCTAATTGATTTGCCTCTGAATGTGATTTGGGGCTTTTCTCTAGCTGCTTTTAGAATTCTGTCTTTAATTTCTCTGTTATTCATTTTGTATATGATATGTCTTGTGAATTTCTCATTTGATTAGGCTGGTTTGGTGTTCTATAAGTGTCTTAGATATGGTATTCTGGGTCAATTCTAATATAAGGGAAGTTCTCCTTTACAATTTCGCTTAGAAGATTCTTAGTGCCCCTTGTTTGCTGTTTGGAGTTTTCATAGAGTCCAATGACTCTCAGGTTATTTCTCCTCATTTTGTCAAATATTATTTGGAAGTGCTGGTCATTTATTGTAAGTTTTTCTCTTGTCTGTGCTCCTTGAAGTTGACATTGCTTAGCCTATCTTCATTATCTGATGTATGTTCGTCAAGAGCTGAAGTTCTATTTTCAGTGGAATTTACTCTGGTGTTAGTATCTTCCAGTGAAGATTTGATTTGGTTGACCATGTTTTTCCATTCTGATAGCTCTGCTACATCTCTTTTCAGGGTGTCTAATTCTTTATAAAGCTGATCTTTCAGCTCATGGAATTGCTCCTTTATTTCCTTATTAAAGTTGTCTCTCATCACTTGAAATTGTTCTCTAATCTCTTTTCTTAATTCTTCTTTCAACTCTTTGTTTGAGTTACTAATCATAATGTTGGTACAATTTCTTTGGTTTTCATCTAAGGCCCTGACCATGGAGAGCTGTGAGGTTGAGGAGGAGAGTTATTTCCTCATTTCCATAAACAGTGGGTGTGTCTTGAAGACCGACTGTACTATTCTTTTAGGGGTAATTGGAGCTCCTTATGCCTTTGCTTTGTTGTGATGGGGTGCTATTTGGGCAGCTCAGACCTATAGCTGCCAGTCCAATCAGTGAGGAATTGAGAACCTATAGGTGCATATACTAGACAGATATAACTAAAACATTTTTGATGATGATTAGCACCTATAGGAGCAGTTTTCTTTGAGAGAGCTCTCATGATATATTATGATAGCAAGCAAGTACCTGTTTCAAAGAATGCCCCTTTCTTCAGTTAGAAGTGCCTCTGTAAGTGGGGAGAAGAAATGACTAAAAAGCCAAGGAGGTGAGTTGGGGAGGTAGATTAGAACTCCTGACTTAGAATAAAGAGGAGCAAGGGTTTAGGGTGGTGTATGTTATTCAATTAGGAATAAGAAAAACATAGAAAGGGATGCAGGTGTGGTAAAGACTTTGGGTGAGGATGAGAGAGAACAGCATATAGTTTAGGAATTGCCAGAGTATAGGGGAAGAAGAGGTTGGTATGGGGCATGGTTCTGTTCAACCAAAGGAAATTGAGGGCTAGTTTGCTATCATGAAGTGCTTTCCTGGTTGGACACCAATACTATAGAGACAGCAGTCAAGTTTGAGAAGTCACAGGGACAGTAGAAGCCAACTATCAATATGTACACACAAAAAGTATGTACATCCACAAACACCAAATTCAGTAATAAAAAAAAAGCAAAAAAGGATTACAAAATAAAAAAATTTTAAAAGTTAAAAGTTAAACGAGTTAAAAATACTAGAAGGTAGCAGGATCCACATTAAAAAAAATAGTTGGGAAAATTCTCATTTTTTGCCTCCTAGGTCAGTGTGTACTCTGGGGGAATGTGTTCATATCTGCCATCTAGCTGAGGACTCTTCTCAGTTGAGCTTGCAAGGGGAGATGCAGCTTTGTAATCTCCAGTGTCCTTGGGTTTTTCTAGAGGATCTCCTCAAAATTTTCTGTTGCAGAGGGGTAGAAGACCCTGCCCTCTCCCCCTTCTTGTGAGAATAGAGTTCAGCATTACCTGAGATGCACTCCTGGGCTGATTATTTTCTGCCTGACCAAACTCCTGATCTTAAGCTGGGGTTCCAGAAGCTATAGGTAGTCTAGCAGATCCTAGTGTAGATGTGTGGGACTCTGACTGTTCCAAGAAGAGTGGCCAAACTGAAGCTCACTTCCCTGGGATCACTGATGACCTACTCTGGATGTCTTATGATCTTCAGAGGCCCCAAGGGCTGCTCTGTGGGGTTGTCACAGTCCCAGCAAGGGAAGACATGTGTGAGGGAGGCTCCAGGCTAACTGGGCTAGTGTTTATGTGGTTCTCAATTGCAACCACTGGGGGGAGTCCCACCTGAAGAGCTCAGGACCCATGGACACTTGGCTATGCACAGAACTCAGAGGCTGAAGGAGAGCCCGGGCTACCCCTTTTGTTCAAAGGTTCCTGAGGCTGATGTCAGACCCTGCCTTGTTTGAGTTATAGGCAGCTTTTGGAGAGACTGGAGCAAGTGGCCCCCTTGGGAAGAATATGCCCTACTGTGTCGAGTTCTGTGCACAGACTTCTCCTGCTACGGCATGTAAAAGAGCAGGCAGGAGGCCACCACTTGTACATCCTGCGAGCTGGAGAGGGGATTCGCAGTCTCGTATAGCCCCTTGGGCAGATGGCCAGGTTACAGAGTGCTTAGATTTGCTTTTCTGTTCATGGAGACTGAGGTCTCTAGTCCATGTGTAAAGGATGGGTCTGGTTTCACTTTTGCTGAGTGAGTGACCAGCCCCGCCCTCAGGAGAACTTCAAAATGGCTGGCAGAGCCTGCCAGTTGTGATGCAAAAATAGTTGTAGGTTCGATATTGTGATCAATTAAATCATTTCCAGAGCTTGAGAATCAGCTGTTGCAAACTGTGAGCATGACTGAGAAGGCATTCCCACTGTAACCAAGTTAGAATACTTGTGCCCTGCTTCCTCCCCTCTGGGGTAGCTCTACGCACCCAGGCTGTGGAGCTGATTGAGCGGGCATGATAAACTTGTTTAGATTCAGTAATGCAAAGCTCTTTTCCTTTGGTGTTAAAAAATTAGGGGGTGATAATGATCCCACACACCAAGAGCCCTGTCCTACTGTTGGAAACCACCTCCCACTCCTGCAGTGTGAAGTTTTACTGAGGAGAGTCTCGGGATCACTGGCGGTGGGGTGGTCACCATGTTTGATGAGCCCATTTTATATCTTTCTATATTACCTATGTCTTATTATATTACTGTAGTTATTATTTTATATCATTGTTTTCACACTAAAAATGAGGGATTTATATATGATGTTCATATTATTAGAGTGTTATGAATTTTCTGTTTTGTTACTTTACCAGTGCATTTTACATCTTCCAACATTTTTTTTTTTTAAATTCATCAGCATTTGTTATTTTCAGTTTGAAAAACTGCCTTTAGCATTTATTGTAGAATACATCACGTGGTGATAAATTCTCTTTGCTTTTGTTTGGGAATATCTTTATCTCTCTTCATTTTTAAAGGATACCTTTGCTAGGTACATAATTTGTGGTTGGCAGTTTTTTCCCTTTAACTCTGTGAGACTCTCATTTCTTTCTTTTCTGGTGTGGAAGTTTTTTGTTTTTGTTTTTGTTTTTGTTTTTGTTTTTTACACTGAGCAGTCTACAGTCAGGCAAATTGGGATACTCTTATATTACCTTTTTTTTGGTAGTGGGATTTGAATCCAGGGGCACTTAACCATGTAGCCAAATTCCCAGCCCTTTTTAAAATTTTTTATTTTGAGACAGGGTCTCACTAAGTTTCTCAGGGTCTTGCTAAATTGTGGAGACTGGCTTTGAACTAATGAACCTCCTGCCTCAGCCTCCTCAGTTGCTGGGATTACAGGTGAGCACCACCATGCCTGGCTCAGTATTATCTTTTAAAATCAGCTTTCTACCCCTTTGCCTTTCTTAAGTCACTTGTTTACTCCAATAACTTGAATATGTGCTCTTTTAATGTTGTCTCAATATTTCCCTGTGCTTTCTTCATTCCCCTTCATATTTTCCACCTCTGACCATGTGTTTTCCAATAACTTGTCTTTCATCTCAATGAGTCCTCTGTTTGATCTATTTTACTTTTGATATTTTCTATTTCATTTTATATTGTTTGATATGTTTGTCAGCTCAAAGATTTATGCTTTATCTTTAAAATTATTTTAATCTCAGTAAAATTTGATAGAGTACTGAATCATTTCCTTATGTTTTGTTAAAGCATAAGTTTTCTTACTATTGAATGTTTTAAAAAGAAATTGGAGAAGATCTCAGAAGATGGGGAAAAAATTCCATGTTCTTGTTTAGTCAGAATCAATATAATTAAAATGGCCATTCTGCCAAAAGTCCTGTGTAGATTCAATGCAATCCCCATCAAGATATCAATGTCATTCTTTACAAATATAGAAAAAGCAATTCTCAGATTCATTTGGAATAGCAAGAAACCCAGAATAGTCAATTACTAAGCAAGAAAGAGGAAGCAGGAGACATGACAATATCTGACCTGAAACTATGTTACAGGACTTCAGTAACAAAAGCAGCATGGTATTGGTATCAAAACAGACATGAAGACCAATGGAACAGAATAGAAGATATTGATACAAATCCACAAGTCTTTAACCATCTGTTATTTGACAAGAGGGGCAAAAATATAGTGTGGAGAAAAGACAGCCTGTTCAACAAATGGTGCTGGATGAACTGGACAGCTATAAGTAGGTAACTAAAATTATATTCTTATTTCTCACGCTGCACAAAAATCAAATCAAAATGGATCAAAGAATTAGGAATCAAACCAATCTATATAATTGCTAGAAAAAAAAACTACTATAAATACTCCATGACATCAGTATAGGCACTTCCTTCCTCAACAAGACTAATTAAAGCCAAGAAACAATGGGTGGGACGCATTACACTGAAAAGCTTCTGCTCAGCTAAAGATTTAGTCAAGAATATAAAGTGAGTACCTACAGAATGGGAGTAAATCATTGCATGCTATGCCTCCGACAGGTGACTAATATCCAGAATATACAAAGAACTAAAAACAAACAAAAGAACAACAAAACAAAACTGAACACCAAACCCACAAATAATCTAATCAACAAATAGACTAGGGAACTAAATAAAATCTTCTCAACAGATGAAGTCCAGAAAGCCAATAAATGCATGAGAAAATGTTCTACATCACTAGGAATCAGAGAATTGCAAATTAAAACTTCACTGAGATTCCACCTCATTTCTTGCAGAGTGGCAAAAATAGAACAAAAATAGATGCTGGAGGTATTGTGGGGAGAAAGGAACACTGACACACTGCTGGTGGGATTGCAACCTTGCACAGCCAGTCTAGAAAGAAGTGTGGAGATTCCTCAAAAAACTAGGGATGGAACTACCTTATGACCCAGCTATTCCACTCCTGGATATTTTCCCAAAAGAGCTAGAATTGGCATACTACAGAGACACAACTACATCAATGTTTATAGCAGCTCAATTTATAATAGTTAAACTAGGGAACTAAGTCAGAAGACCCTTGCTGGATGAATGGATTAAAAATTATGGTTATATATATAATGGAGTTCTACTCTTCCATTAGAGGCAATGATATAATACTTTTGCAGCAAAATGGATGGAAATGGAAAAAATTATGCTGAGTGAAATATCCCAAACTCAGAGACTTAAGGGCCAAATGTTTCAAATGTTTCCTGTTGTATGTGGATGTTAGTGTGAAACCTAAGATAGGATGATAGTCAACTGAGTTTAAATAATAAACTTACCATTGTTGAAAATTCATATAAGCTGAGGGAACCATACCTATGAAGGTGGGGGGGGAGGGAGGCAGATAAAGCAGGGAGAGACAAGGGGGTTACCAATATATTGGAGAATACTCAAATCCCATTAGAAACCTAACTATACATAGGCAGGCAGAGAAATTCAGAAATGTCAATAATTATTACATGTGTATATGTTCATTTCAAACTACAATATGGTGAGATTGATTATAGTGGATATACGAATTCAGGGAATGGATGAAGGGTGGTAGATTCTGGTCTCGGATTGGCCTTAACTTACTATCTCACTATGTCAATAACCATGTATGCATGAATATGTAATAATGATTTCTTCCAATATGTAAGACTATGTTGAACTAATAAAAAAAAGTTTATATTTTCTTAAAATAGCTGTTCTGAACTTTCTGTCCAAAAGTTTGCACATATTATGAGCTATATTATTGATTTCTGGTGCCTTATTTTGTACAATAGGTGAGATCATGACTCCCTGAAAGTTCTTGAGCTAACTGGAATATTGAAGTATTAAATATTTCTTCAGCTCTTTGACTTTGTCTGTGTCTGTCTTTCCAGAAGTGCTAGGCAGACTACTTATTTTCTTTGTGCCTGTGGTTACTTCTGTCATTTCAGCACTAAATGGTGCCCTAAGTTTTTTCCTTTTCCACTGTTGGTATATTAGCATTGTTTCAACACTAGAGAGTATCTGAAACCAAGGTTTTTCCAAATACAGAGTTGGTGTGTTATTCAGAATGAACTGGGAGAGGTCTAAAATGATTAAACTATCCCCACAAGCACCTTTTGGGATTGGGGCAGGTCTGGACACCTAACCTATACTCATTGGCCTGTTGTCAGGCACTACAGGATTTTGCCTGACTCTGGGACTCACAATGAAGTGACTGGACCCAGATATCTATCTCCCTCTTCTTCTTGTAAGTAAAAAATCACTCTCTCTGTTGTGCTGCCTGTGGTTGTGGGAAGAATGGTGATCAATTCTTGGGTGTTTCGAAGGTTCTATCCATAGACACTGTGCCTGTGCCTGGGGATAGGAGCAATTGGGTATTGTCCAGTGCTGGCTTTCATCATAGGGGTCCTGGCCCTGAGTTTCAAGGCAAAGTCCTATACTTTTGTTCTGGTCCTACTTAACAGTGGGTGTAGTTTTCTCCAAGCTGTGTAACCCCAAATTCAGAAGGGGTGGTGGAAGTAGTCCCTTGGCTACCAGTCTAACACAGATCTAGAGGCTTAGCCCCCAGAGCCAGCAATCAGGCTCCATGTGCTTTGTCCATACTGGTTTCACAATGGCAGGCTTGTGAAATTTTCCATCTAAGACATGGACTTAATTCCCTCTCCCTTCTCAAAGCATAAGGTATCTCTTTTCATGCTGTGTTACTTGGAGTTGAGGGAGTGTTAACACAGGCAACCATTTCCTTTCTCTTCTTCAATGGTACTTTTCTAATTATTATGCTGAAATCATTATACTGTGGTCTCTTGCTTGCTTTCCTTACCTCTTACAAACATTTTTGGTATGTGAATATTTATTGAAAAAGATGGTTCTCAGAGGATTCCACTGCTGGAATTGCTGGAATATCTTAATCAGCTGCCATCTTGCTTTATCCCTGAATAACACAGTTTTGAAATATCTCTTTCTTTATAAACTTGGTTTCTTCTTTTTATAAGTTCCATATCCCATTTACTTATCTTTCAAGCTAAATATTTTCCTCAGATATCCAGTAATTTTTGCTTCCTGCTCAAGAATTGAGGAATAAAAAGCTCACTGCAAACTTTGTATCCATTTTCAGGTTTTATCAACTTCAAGCTTCCATTCAGGATTGGGTCTTTCAGCTTCAGCATGCTGACATTTTGGGCCAGGAAGTTCTTTATTATGGGGGACTGTCTTGTGCCTTATAGGAAATATAATAACATCCTTGGCCTCTATCCACTAGATACAGGTAGCATCCTCTCTAACTGTGAACAAAAAATGTTTCCAGACATTGCTGAATATCCTGTAGGGTGAAAATCCAGTACTGTTGCTTAGGATAGATCATTTCTTAATGAAACCCCTACCCATTCTCTTGGGCTTGTCAGATTCCCAGAAGGGGAAAGGTCTGGCTGTCAGACTTCATAGAGCTTAATGAAGGAAGACTACTGGTGTTTCTGCATTAATATTCTTAGGTATGATCTTTACTTCACCTGTGTGTGGTCTTCAGCTGCTTAGGGTATCTTCCAGTTCACAGAATCTGTTTTCTCTCTTTAAACAAAAACTTCTATCAGGACTAAGATGTAGGTAGGATATTTGTGAGTATCTGTCTTTATTTAAAAATATTAAGTCAGTTAACTGCAGTTTTAGGAGGGAGAAACTGTATATGTGTGATTTTACTAAGAAGGTTCTGTTCTTGTCTTTTCAAGATTTAGAAATGTGTTATAAAGTTTGACTTAGTAAAGTAATAAGTCTAACAGTTACAAGAGTGAAGATCTAATATTCTAATTCTAATGTATTTAGTTGTTTAATTTGCAAAATGTACTTTTGTGTTTAACACATTTGAGAGAGTCAGGTATATTGAGTATTTGTGATTTGAATTATCAGAAGAATTTGATTAATTATGTATGTAAGTGGTGTTAAATGCTTTAAAAGGATTTAATTTGTTAAATTTAGGAGTTATTTTACATTATTCAAAGAGTAAGTGAAAGTGAGGCTTCTATTTTTAGCCAAAAGTTCAGAAATAAAATGAGATCTTTCAATTGATTTTAAGATGTAAAGCAAAACTGTATTTTAAATGTATAAATTTATTAAATTAAATATCAATCAAACATTTCCTCTATCCTATAACAGAAAGGTTTTCTTTCTATGTATGAAAGCCTATTTTTCCAATTTCAGATGATGAAAGACCACCAAAAATATTTTTAT
Organism: Aplodontia rufa; assembly: GCA_004027875.1. Taxonomy (NCBI): domain Eukaryota; kingdom Metazoa; phylum Chordata; class Mammalia; order Rodentia; family Aplodontiidae; genus Aplodontia; species Aplodontia rufa. The sequence goes on from PVKS010027429.1 coordinate 25,244, forward strand.
CATAAATGGTATTCAACACTGTATTGCAATAATCAAGAGATAGATAAAAGTAGTATAAAAATTGAAAAACATAAAGCAAATGATATTGAGAACAATTTGCCTACCCACATATAATTCTAATATAATCCAAAGAAAAACTATTGAAATAGAGACAGTATAATTAAAATATAAAAGTTAAGGAAGGACAGACTGGTTTTGAGGGTTTGAAGAAATTCAGGAGTGAAATGAGGTTGGAACAGACTAGAGTATGGTTAGAAGCCATGGAGACACTAATGGAGCAAGGTTTTTAAGAATTAGTACTGGGTTAACATGCAGGATGTGGGACATAAGGGAAAGAAACTTTCATGGATTCTTCAAGATTTCTGTTCTGGCCTAAGCATATTTGTTGTTGTTTTTTTGTTTGTTTGTTTTTGTTTTTTTTATTTTTATTTTTTTATTAGAAGAATAAAGAAATACAGATGAGGGAGAAACATTATCAAAACATTAGCAATCAATGGATATAAACTTCGTTATCAAGGGGAAGAACCAGATCATGGATAACCACCTTGGAATTTACCTATTGCAGTTTTCCCCAGAAGAACTCATGGGTTAAATGGGTAGTTCGTGGAAGAATGACATTGGCTTCTGGGATGTTTCCCCCCTCTTCCCAATTTCCAGACTCCTATGAGTTCTTCATATACCCTCTCCCCTCCCCCTCCTTACACCTCCAAGTATCCTATAGAGCCATCCCCCTAATGCTCTGAAAATCATTCAATTTGCAGTTTTGTTAGATTAGCCATCTGCCATACTGCTTCCCCATATATGCTTGCATCAACAGATGAGAGAAACCATTTGGCCCTTGAGTCTCTGAGATTGGGAGACTTCACTAAGCGTAATTCTATCCATCTCCATCCATTTGATTTCAAAAGACATAATATCGTCCTCTCTAATGGCTGAGTAGTATTCCATAGTATATATGTACCAAAGCTTTTGTATCCACTCGTCAAGTGAGGGGCATCTGGGTTGGTTCCATAACCTAGCTATAGTAAATTGAGCAGCTAAAAACATTGATGTAGCCACATCGCTATAATATGCTGATTCTAAGTCTTTTGGGAAAATTCCCAGGAGTGGGATAGCTGGGTCATAAGGTGGTTCTATCCTTAATTTTTTGAGGATCCTCCATACAGCTTTCCATGGTGGCTGAACCAGTTTGCAGTCCCACCAGCAGTGTAACAGTGTTCCTCTTTTCCCACAGCCCCTCCAGCATCTGTCGTTGTTTGTATTTTTCATTTTTGCCACTCTAACAGGAGTGAGGTTGTATCTCATTGAAGTTTTGATTTGCATTTCCCTTATAGCTAATGATGTAGAGCATTTTCTCATATATTTGTGGGCTTTCTGGACTTCGACTGGAGAGAAGTTCCTTTTGAGTTCTTTAGCCCTTTTATTGGTTGGATTATTTGCGAGTTTGGACTTTAGTTTCTTTAGTTCCCTGTAAATTCTGGATATTAGCCCTCTGTCCGAGGTATAGCAGGCAAAAATTTTCTCCCATTCTGTAGGTTCTCTCTTGATGCTCTTGACTAGATCTTTAGCTGTGCAGAAGCTTTTTAGTTTAATTGCATCCCATTCATTTAATTTTGATTTTACAGCATGCGCCATAGGAGTTCTGTTAAGGAAGAATCTGCTGACTCCTATAAGGTGTAGTGTTGACCCGACTTCTTTTTCTAGTAAATTTAAAGTTGTTGGCTTAATATCCAGGTCTTTGATCCATTTTGATTTAATTTTTGTGCAGGGCGAAAGATAAGGATCCAGCTTCAGTTGTCTACAAATTGCTGTCCAGTTTGTCCAACACCATTTGTTGAACAGGCTATCTTTCTTCCAAACTATAGTTTTGCCCCCTTTATCAAAGATCAAATAGTTAAGGATATGAGGGTTTGTCTCAGGATCTTCTATTTGGTTCCACTGGTCTTCAGTTCTGTTTTGATAACAATACCATGCAGTTTTTGCTACTACAGCTCTGTAATATAATTTCATGTCAGGGATTGAGATACCCCCTATTTCTTCCTTTTCTATAGAGTAGTGTTTTGGCTAGTCTGGGTCTCCTGTTGTTCCATATGAACTTGAGAATTGCTTTATCTATATCTCTGAAAAATGCCATAGGTATCTTGATGGGGATTGCATTAAATCTGTAAAGGGCTTTGGGTAGAATGGCCATCTTTATTATATTGATTCTACCTAACCATGAGCATGGAAT
>PVKS010027430.1:0-27520 GCA_004027875.1 Aplodontia rufa
TCTTGCCTTCTCTTCTGCAATGCTCCTGGAAAATGTCTCTGACTCTAACCCACTCCCCACCCCCTCACACTGCACACTTGACACTTGACGCTCCCCGTGCACAGGCCCCTATGTTCAACTTCATTGAGTAGCGAGGGCAGTATTTTTGTTCTTAACTTTTAAAAAATAAAAATCAGATAAAGAATTTCAGCAGAAAATAAAAACTAGGGACCTATTTTCCCCTGAATCCTCTGTTCTTTTCCATGCCCAGCTGTGGTACCAAGCAATGTCATCATGACATCCATCAAGCCTAGATTTCTCTGGAGCTGCCTGTAACCTATGGCTGACTTTGTCCTTCTTGTGATCACCATCAAACATGTCCTGAGCATCACTGCTGAGTAAGTGCAGAGAAGATGTGAATGGCAACCTTCTTGTTCTGCGGAAGCTATGCATTTGACACACAAATAAAGATACTGTGGAAAATTGCCAGGGTCTGGGACTGCAGAGTCTCTTGTCAGAGCTCCAGCATCTCAGTCTCCCTCCTTGACACAAAGGGGGCTCCCTACAGGGTGGACTATGGCCTATCAATGACTGTGTAGACACTGGTAAGAAAAGGATGGTATAAGACATGCATAGGTACCATGAAGAAGTCCCCACAGGCAAGGACCCACCTTTGCTAATGTGTATCACAGTGCTGTTCTAATACATGTCTTTCCAGTCTAAGGTTGTCAGACTCCTTTTGTTTGGGTGACAGTTGGTTAGGATCATTATTTTCTTATTCAACAAGCCCACAGGAAAATCTAGCTGGTAGAGAAGAAGTCCAAATCTCCTTTCTGAACCTAGCAGAGAGTCTTGAGCTGCGCAGATGGATACAACCTCTCTGATTTCGATTTATATCCGTCAAAAAAGAAGGTAAACATACACTTAACTGGCAGACTGTTGTAAGATCTAAATGAAATAACATCCTTATAGCCCTTGGCCGAATGTCATGTATACAGTAGGTGATCCAAACACATTAGTTATTACCATGATGCCTCGTCCTATCCTGTTACATAGCTGCGCATGTGTTTATCTTATTGTTCATCCTGGACTGTATTTTTCATTTTGGCATCTTCTGTTTTCTTCCAGCACCTTACTTACTTTCGGTAACATTACACTGTTTGTTAGTTAAATGCATGGATTTTGTTGTTGTTTTTGTCTTTCATTTTGATACTGGAGATTGATCTCAGGGGCACCTAACCACTGAGCCACATCCCCAGCCCTAAACACATGCATTTTTAAGTAAACAAATGATCGAATTAGTGATTTGCTGATGAAATGGAAATAATAGTAATTTAAAAATGCTAGAATCAGAGGCTGATTACTAATGTCCTTTAGCAACTTGGGGGCTCAAGTGGGAGGGAGCCAGAGGTCGCTATGTGCTACTGAGCAGTGTGTTCTAATCTGCTCATTCCAGATATACTTTCTGCTATAATGGATGTGCCTGAGGCGTAGGGCCTGCATTGTTCTGATCTCTGCATTCTAGGCCCTAGCTCATCCTAGGCCCCCGGAAGCTGCTTTCTGACATAGACGATAGTGAGTAGGGCGGCTGTGCGTACCTTGACTTTGATGATGGCAGGGTTGTAATGCACAGCATCTCCCCACTCATGCAGCAGTTCAGATGTGGGCAGCTCCTTGTACGCCAGGGTGGTGATATGCTCACTTGCTCCTCCTCGTACAAGGACCACCAAGTCCTCCACCATGGTCCTCCTCTTGTTTCTGTCTGGAATGGACAGGAAGAGCTGGCACGCCATCAGAAGACTCACTTTTACACCTTGCATTTACTGCTGCCCAATCAAAAATTTGGTTACCACGATATTCACAGGGCTTGCTTGGGAGACATGGGAGAACAAGATGCATCCCTGCCTGCAAGGGAGGTATTGTGGGTGGGGCAAAAGGAAAGCTCATTCAATCACAGATAACACAACTTGGGGGAGGACAAGGAAAGGATGCTTACTTTGAGCATCTACAAGTGCCAGTTACTGAATTAGTGTATTGAATATAGATAGATAGACAGATGATAGAAAGTAATAGATAGATTGGTAAATAGATGGGTGATAGGCAGACAGAAGGAAAATGGATAATAGATTAGTAAATGGATGGTAAATATAGAGAGACCTAGATGATAAATAGATGATATGTAGATGATAGCAGGCACAGGCAGGCAGATATACTTTCCTCTAGGAAGCCTGTCCTGATGCCCTAGGCTAGATATGGCTGCATTGTACTGATCTATGCGTTCCAGGCCCTGGCTCATTACTTCTTTTGTTTACCTACCGCATGTGAGCATTATGAGGATAGGAATTAATTCTAATTCATTATTGCATATTCAGCACACAGTAGGAGCTTGGTGGATTTTTGCTGGGTAAATTCCTATTGTAATTGAAATACCTCGGAATACCTAGTACTTAGCTTAAAGGGAGACTGGGACCAGGAGCTCCAGGGAAGGAATGATCAGAAGCTTAACATTCCCGTGCCCCTGCCTCTCACCTTTGATTTCATTCAGAATGTCCCTGCATTTATTTTCGGACACACCCAGATTGACATAAACATATTTGATGTCACCACCAACTTGGAAGTTTTTTTTGGCACAGGAACGGACATCATTAAGAGAATAATCTGAAAGAAACAAGGAAAGAGGTAATTCACCTGTCCCTTCCCCTTTTGATGACTCTAGAGGCCTAAATCTTCTTGGATGTCACAGAAACTTGGGTTCCAATAAATGGGTCACCACCCTTATGACAAGAAGTACAGGCAGCTACCGGCACTAGAACGGAGGTGTGACAAAAATGAGACTCAACTTCTGGGTTCCTCCTCCTCCCAGGACTCTCTGAGGATTTTTCTTCCTACAAGAAGGGGAATAGCTCACTCATTCTGTAAGAATTTGACTCCATATCTGCTGCAGCATGGCCATCTTCCTCACCCATGCTCTTTAATATTTGATAAAGTAGGAAGAGCTTGTTACTAATAAATTGAGGTAATGCATAAATTTCTGGTATTATACCTGGCAAGAAAAATGGGACAACCTTCCCTACTCTTCTTCATATTTGGACTATTTCCCACTTCTCTCCTCCTGAAATCTCCTCAAGACATCCTCTCACATATGATTTTAAGGCAATTTTGGTAGGCTTTTGGGGCTGGGGCAGGGAAAAAAAGAGCAACTTTGATTTCTAGGATTTCTAGCAGTGTTTGTGTGGATCAGTTTTCCCCAAAGCATATTCCTGAAAGAGGAATCCCCTGAGACATTAGCAGGTGTTGCACGAAAGAGAGCTTCTGTGGTCATTTGTGACAAACACTGCAACCAAAGGATGGAGAGGTGACTTTAGTGTAGGACATTGGTGACACTCCATCAATGGGACCAATCATATGGTGCCCTACAGTTTTGCAAACACTGATATGGAGGGAGGTACTCCAATTTTGGCAAGTCTGAGATGGCCCTGACATAAATTTGCATTATATACCAGATGTCCTTTTGCAAGTACACTAGATTTAGAACTAAACCCTGGCTCTGCCACTGAAATCTATGTGACTTAGAGCAGTCCCCGGAACCAGATATGTGTTTCATTGTAGAACTGAATTCTGGATTAGAAAGCAGGACTCCCAATTGAGACTTGTGGTTCACAACAATTGGAAAGACTTGGGTATCTGCATGGAGGATGGATGATGGGGGAGGGAAGGAGGTTGGATACTAATTTAGGGATTATAATCATAATCAGACCTTGTTACTTAAAGCGTTATCTATGGACCGGCAGCATCAGTATTGTCTCCAAACTTGTTAGAAATGCAGAATTTTAGGTCTCATCCCCTAAACTCCAGAATCCTACCTCTTCAAGATTTATCCATAATTCACATGCACATTAAATTTTGAATATGAAGCACTGACCACAGAGTGAGCTTATGGTGGCTAATCATAAACACAGAAAACAGAATAGGAGGTATATCTGATAGAACTTACTAATAGATTGGAAGGAAAGAAAACTGAAGTTGACTCCTAGGCTGAGTCACTGGGTGGATGGGACCATTTCTGCGATGTAGATGACTATAGGAGAAATGTATTCGGAGGGAAAAAAATTAAAAGTTTCCTTTGGGGCATGTTGCTTTTGAAGGTTGTTAGATATTCAAGTGGAGATACCAAACAGGCATTTCAACATAAGCTGCTGGGTGCAGGGAAAGATCCAGGATGACTATATAAATTAGGAGCTATTTACACGTTGAAGGCTTTTAGAGCTACAAGACTGGATGTGTCCGGACAGAGAGTAGGTATATAAAAGAGGACTAGCTGACAGAGGTCTAGGCTTCCAGGACTGACATTAACAAGTCAAAAGGGGAGGAGGAGAAATCTACAAAGTAAATGGGACAGTGTAGTCCAATAGGCAGAAGCGAACCTGCAAGTACATCTTCCAGTCTACCCCTGACCACTAGTATGAGAGGCTTCCCCTTGAGACCTGTCACCCATGTGTGCCCTGCTATGCAAACCACAGGCCCTCGGGCAGTATACCTGCTCTCTCCAGGGCCTCTTGGTTCATAATGAGTGTGTATTCATAACTGCCCCCGAGCACAGCCTCTGTGATGTAGTGGGTCCCAAAATCACGGAAGAGATCTCTGTATTCCCCGTAGCTATACTCCAGGGGCAGCAGCTTGACTCTCTGAAGGAATTCATGATGGAGCATGAGGTTTCTGGATTTCAGCTTGTAACGTGCTCCTTCAAGGTCATAGCGTGCATGCAGAATCTTATTTTTCTAAATGAAATACCAACATGGGAAAACAAGACCTTTAAAGTTAGGAATCTGGAACAAGAAGATGAACTTTAACAAATACCATCTGATATCCTGGCCCAGGATCCCCACTCTTATGATTCCTTTAGGATGCTTGAGGGAAGATGGCCTCTTTGACAAGTTTTCAGTTCTCATAAATCTTCTGATGTCCTTTTCGGTTTGGAAGAGCTCACTCTCAACTTACCTCTTTCCAGTGGCAAATAGGACTCTGAAGGGTAATCAGAAGCAGACACAGCAAAGCTCAGCTGGGGTGCACAGGGCTGCTCCGAAGGAAGCAGGGTTTGCTAACTTGCAAAAGAAATCTGTTTGCTGATGTCTTTGAAAGTCTGAGAAGAAAAGCCGCCCAAGAAAGTAAAAATGGTGCTTTAGGAAGGCTAGATATGGTAGTGTGTGGCAGGAGTTGGCGAATTACAGCCTGCACTGAATCTGCTGTCTGTTTCTATAAATGCAGTTCTATTGGACCGCAGTCATTACCATCAATCTGCATGTTATCTGTAGCTGCTGTCACGCTACAATGGCAGAATAGAGTAAATGCAACAGAGACCCTAACGTCCTGCCAAATCTGAAACTTTTCCTATCTGGTCCTTTAAAGTTTGATGTCCACTAAGGTATGGGAGAGACTGAAAGTTGCAGATGCCAGAAGAAATACAAGCATCTAGGAGCTGTTACCACCCACCACTTGGTCTGAGAGGTCCCTTTCCTGGGGTGTAGGCAGAGGAAACGTGGAAAGGTGACAAACGTCTGTGAGGCATGCTCTGCTCCAATCTTAAAACCTCAGCTCTCTACAGCCCTGAAGCCCTGTGTGTGCCTGTCCCCCAAGAGCCTATCTTACTTCCTGGTTTGATCTCACCCCTTTCTAGTCCTTCCAGGGGTTCATGTCTTGTCTTTCTGTCTTTCCCTGCCTACCCAAGCAGGGACAATGCACTCTGTTTATGACTTTCCCATATATATATATATATATATATATATATATATATATATATATATATTTTTTTTTTTTTTTTTTTTTTTTTGTACCTGGGATTGAAGCAAGGGATGCTTACTCACTGAATCATATCCCCAACCCTTTTTAATTTTCCTTTTATTTTGACACAGGGTCTTGCTAAGTTGCTTAGATCCTCACTAAGTTGTTGAGGCTGGCTTTGAACTTGCGATCTTCCTGCCTCAGTCTCCCGAGCTGCTGGGATTACTGGTACGTGCAACAGTGCCCAGCTACCCCAAATCTTTTAGGTTGCATCTCCTCTTTATGTGCTTGTGAATATTGTCAGAATCAAAATGGAACAGATTGTGTCAACCTTAGCAAAAAAAATAAGTAAATAAAATCGAGAGGTTATGAAAGAAGTGTTCTCATGTGTGATTGCCTAACAACAGTAAACTATTATGAAGTCTGCCAGAATCACAACCTTGTACAAAGGCTACCACAGCCTTACTCAAAAACATACTTTATCAAGGACATTTGCCCAGCCATGGTCGGTTCCACTTTGGATTGGTGCCAGCTGTGTTATTGATTCTTGCAGCCAAGGGTTTTTGTTTTAAAATATCATATGTAAGCGTGCTCTTGATGGCCTTAAAAATACTTCCCCTTGTCTCAACCTGCTTGAAAGCCCCTCTAGTTTGTGATGGCGTGCAAGCTCCACTGCAGTTGGCCTCTCCTCCTGGACTGTGAGCATGCAGGCAAGAACAATTCATTATATATTTTATAAAGAACTAGAAGAGGGGAACTGGAAGACCCCTATCATGACAAAGTCATAAGTGTTAAAGGACATGGAAATGCTAATTGCCCTCACTTGATCATTACACATTATATATTTATACCAAATAATCACACTCTACCCCATAAACATGTACAATTTAAAAAGTAACAAAAGTAGTTTTGAATGGGGAAAAAAGAATCATGTGGTGTTTGTCTTTTTGGTCCTAGTGAGTGCCTCACACAATATCAGCATCCCCTAACTGGCCACTGAACAGGGAGGTGAGGGTGACGGAGGGAGAGAGGGGCAGCAGGCCGATGGAGGCCACCCACCATTCCCGTCTGGGCAGGACAAGCTCCTTTCAGTCAGTCCTATCCTTCATTGCTACAGTTCAGTTTTGAATACCTACTGAGCGCCATTCTCGACAGCCTCTCAACAGCCTCTACTTCGAAGGAGCACAGAGCCCAGAAGATAAGGAAAGACAAGCAAAGACAATTGCGTCTAGTTAATGACTCTCCATTTCCTGCTGGTTAGCATTTGGGCAGCAGGGGCTGAGCCCCTCAACATTTCTTTTTCTTTTTTTTTTTTTTATTATGAATCACTGTGGTCTTTCAGGTTCGATCTCTCCCATATCCCTCTCTGATTAATTTTCTATCATATTATGCTCCTGTTGAAAATTCTCAGTGGCTAGAGATGAAAATGCACCTTCCTCCTCCTGGAATTCAAGATTCTTCAGATCTGCCCTCCCCTGCTTCTCCAGTGTCATATCCCATTGCTTCCCGCTCCCATCACTCCTCTTCCACCAACACAGGCTTTGCCCTTGACCTTCTGGGCAACAGGGAGCAGATGTATGATTAGGAGTAGCCAGGAAACAGCTCTCTGGCAGGACATGCATGTAAAAGGGTAAATAGGGGGACGGGAAGCCTGTTTAGTGGGGCACAACAATAGAGAAAAGGGCCTGGCTGACACAAATGTCATAAAAATTGGGGAAAAAACATTGGAGAGCAGTATTGAGGGACAGGGTGATGAACAGGTGTGGGAAGGAAGCAGAAATGAGAGCCACATATGAGTCTGCAGTTCTTAGCCTGGAAAAGTACAAGGAGAAAACACCACTGTTATGGTTTGGATGAAAGGTGTCCCCAAAAAACTTGTGTAAGGCAATGCAAAAAAGTTAAGAGGTGAAATGATTGGGTTATGAGAGCCTTAAACAAATCAGTGAGCTAATCCCCTGATAGGGCTTAATTGGTAAGTGTAGGCAGGTAGGGTGTGGCTGGAGGAGGTGGGTCATTGGGCACGTGCCTTTGGGGTCTATATTTTGTATCTGGAATGGAATCTCTGCTTCCTGGAGCCATGCCTTGAACAGCTTCCCTCCACCACACTCATCCACCATGATGTTCAGCCTCACATTGAGCCCGAGGCATAGAGATGGCCTTCTATGAGTTAAGACCTCTGAAACTGTGAGCCTCCTAAGATTGTCTTTGTTGAGTCTTCCAGTCACAGCAGGAAAAAAGCTGATTAAAATAGCCACTAACACAGATTGAAAACTTAGTAGGTGGAATTTGCTTTGGAGTGTGGGCAAGGCAGCCAGATGAGGGGTTCAGGAGCATGGGTGGGGAAGGTCTAGAGTTAACAGAGAGGGTAGAAATGGCAGTACTGGCTCATGGTCATTCCCGGAGAGGAGTGGGTGAGTAGCAGATCACCCAGGGAGATGGCAGGGTGAGAAGGGAAGATGATACCATGTACTAAGTAAAGCATATGCAGAATATTAAACCAAGGAAGAGCAGGAGGAGGACAGCCATGTGTGACCAACGCCACCAAAATACCCCTAGAAGTCAGAGGTCTTAGGTGACATTCTGGAGATGAATCTCAATCTGAAAGTCTGTGATGGAGGCCAAATGGAGGTGGGTTGAAAAGTCTCCAGAGGTATTTTGGTCTGGCAAAACTACATTCCAAGCTTACTGCAAATCACAGATAAAGCCATTTTAAAAACTAATGGAAAAGAATCAGAAGGCCATCTTTGCTTGGCCCTTCCAAGCTATTTGTTTATGGAAAGATTTTCAGAACAATAGAAATTCCCTTGATTATTAGGATGTGGCATAAGGTGGGATACAGGCACCAAATTTTAAAGGAACACATATAAGTTTAAAAGCAACAAATGAGTACTTACCGTATGAGAGAATCGTTTGATTCTACTAATATAGTGTTTCCCTTGATCATTTTGCACGTTAATACCAAGTTCAAATACATCAGATATTGTAAAACCAAAGCGGAAACTAAATGTGCTAGCTTCTTTTTCTGTGACATTGTGCTCAAAATCTGAGTAAGATTCATATTCTGATAGTGCAAATTCATATTTGCCTTGGTTCTAAAAGAAGAGAAAAGAAAACGTTACTTATTTCCTTCCATTCAAATCAGTTCAGTACACATCAGGAGATACCCCTGTACCCCTACAGTGTGCTGGACCTGGACTAGTTGCTCTGTATACAGAAAAATCAGGGCCAATTCAAGTTTTCATCCTCAGGGTTCAAGTAGGAGAGACAGACCTATTCAGTACTATGGTTCATACTCAGCGGTTGGTGCTTGATTTTGATTTCCACTGGCAAAAGTATGGGGGAGTGTTCTGGGCTGGGTTTGGCATAAACATGGAGGCGGGAAAGTTTTAGGAACTGCAGTGATGCTCGTGCATTGAATCAGAAGATGCCAGTGAGGGACAGAGACAGGTGTTGTGAGAGAATGTGCTGGCAGCACAATGTTGAGGCTTTTGTACCACACACTCGGAATGTGAGCTTGATGCAAAGATGAGCCAACAGGAAAGGCAATGCTGCCTCAGTATGCTCGTGCTGGGATAGCCTGGGACTGGGTTGGAAGGGGTAGATGTGGAGTTAGATGCTCCAGTGAGGAGGCTGTACAAGTGATGCAGGTGACTGTTGATGAGTCCAGTCACAAGCATGGGCGAGGGTGGGGGATGGAGTGAAACTAGACTGCTTTGTCCCTGGCCTTATTAGAACCTAGGACAGCTCTTTGCTCAAAAATCACTATTTATTGTTCGTTGCATAGGGAAACTGCTAAGGGTACTGCTTCGGTGGCCCTGATCAGTCCCAAGTCATCTCCATCCCCACCCCCATCAGCTCTGATGCCAGAGGAGGGAGCCAAGGAGGGAGCAGAGGGACATAGATATGTTTGAATAAGATTCCCATGATGCCTGTGTCACTGCTGTCTTCCAGAGAATGACTTTGGACAATGGCCTACCCTCTCTACTCCTCAGTTTCTCCTTGTGTAAAATGGTCTTGACAGTTGTCTCTCTCCTTAGGCCTGTTCTAGGATCAAGCTTAAACAGCCAAAACTCAGCCAAAACTCAGCGGCTGGTGCAGGACTCAAAAAATAAACACACAAACAAGGTTGTTTATGAAGAGTGGAGACTTTTAGCTGTATGTCCTGCCTGGCCTGGGATCTGTTTGAGCCTATAGAATGAATGCGTGCTCTAAGGGCCCCCTTGAAAGCGGAGAGTGTCAGGCACCTCTGTGGAGGGTGTGTTAGGCTCTGGAATATTTTCTTTCTTTCTTTCTCTCTTTTTTTGTCCAGTAAGTTTCAGGAGCTGGGAATAGGAAGAGGATAAGGAAGAGCGAGGCAGCAGCCTAACATCCATGATTGTGCAACTTTGGAAACGAATATTACCGCTGAGATCCTCTAGTCCAGCCCACTCATTAACAGATGAGGAAACAGGCCCAGAGTGGAAAAGGAGCTAGCCACGGTAAGTCTGGGGCTAAGTGGCATCCATCCGATGACAGGTACGTGTGCTGCAGGAACACAGTCTATTCTCAGCCCCACTCTGTAGGACGTGCTTCTAAACCCACATATGAATCCTAAGCACAGGCTTGGATTATGTAGCATGTTATAATTTCAAATGCTCAGAATAATGCCTGTTTTGATAAGCAAGGACTTGGTAAATAACAAGAGTTAACATGGATTTAGGACCTACCATTAAACCAGGTGCTGGCCTAAACACACACGTTCTTTCACTCATCTCCTCCCTGCAGGCAGAGTCTTTGTGACTCCAACGTTAACAGGAAAATGAGACTCCAAGCACTTAGGACTAAACGGATGGCAAGTGGATGAGCCATCAAGCCTGGGTGACCAAATCCTAAGCTGCGCCTCTGTCATTAGGGTAGCTGTTGACATGTTGCTACTGCTACAATGCCCACTGCTATCATCCTGCATGTGGCAGGTCATCCTCAGCACAGCATCCCGAGGAAGGGACTTTACACATGAAGAAACTGAGTTCAAAGAGAAAGAGTGATGCATTCCTGGTCACACAGCTAGAGGCTACAGGGTCCTCATCCAGTGCTCCCTCACTGCCCTGCAGCTGTCCCTTACCTGGGGAGTGTAGCTTTCCACATTGTATGGCTTCCTAAACCTGGTGTTCAGGATATAATGTGGGGAGCATCCGCCAGCGTAATACCTGTGATCAAGAACTGGACCCTCCAAACTGTTCGTGAACAAATTTATCCTGTAAGGAAGTTACAGATAGAAAAGGTTAGATATCAGGCTGAGGGAGACAGCTTAACTAGCAGACCACTCCTAAATCAGACAGAAAACTCCTTTGGCATGCAAGCCCTTCATACCTGGTCCAGCCAGCGTTCCAGCCTCATCTCCAGCCTCCCCAGTTCACCCTAGTCCCCAGACACCTGGAGGGGCTTGCCCTTCCTCTCTGCCCCTTCTATGGTACATGTTCCTTCCTATAGGCCTGGTTGGACTCCAGTGCTGGCTGTGGATGTCCACTCTGTTGTCCTCATGCTTGCTGTGTGGACTTGGGGCTTACTTAACTTTGCAAAGCCTCAGTTTCCTTCCTGGTAGGTGGGGCCTATAATTATTAGCTTATAAGTTAGTTTGGAGAGGAGCCTATTACCCTGGAGGGAAGAGTGTCTCTCTGATGACAACCCTTAGGAACTGAGATCCAATTTTTGTTTAGGGAGAAGAATTCCATTGAAGACTACTATTTCCTTTCCCATGATGCATCACATACAATGATGTATGTGACAGGAAAGTCTCACTTTCCACCTACAGACTTAGAGGTTACACAAGGTGGCAAGAAAGGATGCTGAGTGCCGGGCCAATTTGGTCCCTGTGACCTGGCTCTCCTGACCTCACCTGAGGGTTGTGCTAGCTTAGAGATTCTCAGGACCTTGGAAAACACATGAATTACGCACACATCCTAGAAATTCACTCCCTCACTACCACTTAGGAGCCTCTAGAAAACCTACCCTGCAAACTGTCAGTAGGACCTGAGGGGAAGACTTGGTGCCCAACACAGTTACATTGTCAGTGTGAAGAAAAGGTTACTCCCCAGCCTTGAAGCAGCTTCCGTGCTTTCTCTGCACAGTGTTGCTAAACTGGCCTTTCTGTGGCTCATGACTGTCCATGGGATGCTTCTGCAGCCCCCTAGAACTGTCCCCAGTGAGCAGCCAGAGGCACCCACTTGCACTATACCCATTTTTTTCTTTTTCAGAAAGCAAGAAACTGTTTATTTCAGCACCTTCCTTTAGCCTTTCTGTTCACACAGCAAAAAGACAGTAACTTACCCACTGGCCAGACTGCCAATTGCCCAATATTGGTCCATTGCATGCTGACATTTTTTATGAATCCTTCTACAGTTTGCCTCATCTGACTGGTCTCCACAGTCATTGTCCCCATTGCAAAGAAGTCTGCGGTTGACACACCTCCCTGGGATGGGGAAAGGGGATTATGCAGTCACGTGGCTGTTGAGTGATAAGTGCTACCAGGCTCTAGACATAGGGCTGGGATTTTGATATCTGTTTTGATTAGTTTTTATGTATGAGGGCAGATTGGTAATGGCACAAATAAGTTATTCCCTTCTTGCCACCACCCTCCAAAAAAAGAGGTTTGGGTTGTATTCTAAAAGCACCAAGGGAAGTTTGCTTGGAACCATTCTGTAAGGGGAAGGTGAAAACGGAAAGGGACCAAAAGTCCAGGCAGGGAGCAGACTGACTTCTTTCCATCACGAGACTGGGAAGCGGTAGGCTTGGGAGGTCCTGCGAACTTCCTCCTGTGCTACTTAATTTCCGTGCCTCGGCTACCTCTTCTGTGAAACGGAGCAGTCATTTTCCTATCCCATAAGGTTGAAGCAGATTTCAATGAGTGATACCGTACTGACTCATAAGTACTGTGAAAGTTGTAGTAGCATTGCTACTGCTAGTGTTTTTGTGGGCCAAATGCACACTGCTAGTAAGTATTTGCAGCAGGATTAGGAGCAATCCCATCAAGAATTCTTTCCTCTAACCTACACTACTTTCAGCACCATAGCCAATTGGACTGTGAAAAATTACATCACTTTTATTTCCTTTAAACTTTATTCCTACTGACTTAACTTCCTTCCTTATTTGTATATTGTTGGGGGATAAAGTTCATAAGATAGATAGGTGGCCTTTTTTCCTTAGCTGTATCAGGTCATCTTTAACCAATGTTCTTGGGATGTTAAAGGCAGAAAAATAACAATCTAGTCTTCAAATGTTTCTTCCAAGGCATTTAAACTAAGCCTGCATGAATACCCATTATGGCTCAGGCCAGAATAATGGAACACTGGCCATAATGAGTCCATGGATACATTGTAAAAAAGTCTCTCAGATTTATTGGATGGAATTTTGCATGTGCAATAAGCCCTAGAAATTGCTATAAGAATCCCTATCTCTTTTTTGAAAGACCACAGAGCACAATCCACTTGGGTACAGTGAATGCAGAGAGTTACAATGCTCATCTAGATAATTTAGGTCAAAGTGCCCTGATTTTTGCCAGAGAATTGAAGAAATAAGGAGGCATATATTTATTTGGATAAGTTAAATTAGTTAAGTTGGAAAGATAAGTGTTTATTTAATCATGTGGTGGATAATTATTCATTTGTGAGTTCCTTCCATCCTTTTGTCCATCTGTCCCCTTACTTTCTTTCCTTCTTTCTAATAATCAATAACTTCCACTGATTATATTATGCATCGGGGATTATTCGGGACTTGGTGATGCAGAAATGTAAATGGCTGGGACTATGTCTCCTAAGATGTTTCTCAGAGAAAAGTGATGCTGATCATCCAAATTAACTGTTTTAGGTTTGGCCACATTGTACCCAACCTCAGGGTTCCGGGAGAGCTAGCAGAGCTAACAGTCTGCAAATTTTATGTCCATTACTGTAATAGATAGTAAAGGTCTTAATATTATACCCAATTTTCTATTGAGGGAACCAAAATACAAAAAGGTTAAGTGACTTTTCCTACATCACAAAGTAAAAATAAAACCTGATCTAAGATCTCTGATTCCAGCACGCATACTTTTAACGTGAGTGAATATAAATGGAATCGCCAAATTTCTTTTCTTCTTTTCTGTTTGGTACTGGGGATTGAATCCAGAGGTGCTTTACCACTGAGCTACACCCCCAGCCCATTTGTGTGCATGTGTGTGTGTGTGTGTGTGTGTGTGTGAGAGAGAGAGAGAGAGAGAGAGTCTCACTAAGATACTTAGGGCCTTGGTAATTTGCTCAGGCTGGCCTTGTAATCCTCCTGCCTCAGCCTCCTGAGTTGCTGGGATTACAGGAATGTACCACTATGCCCGACTAGAACCCCCAAATTTCTAACTGCAACTCTTCCACTTCCATGCCGCATGATCTTGGGTAATTCACCTCTCCGAATCTCAATTTCCTAGATTGTAGAATTGGGATAATAACAACACCTACATTATGGGGACTTTTTTTTCCCCCAAAGAAATAATCTATGTAAAAAAAGGAGGCCAGAGATTTGTGGACAAGGAGTCCTCCTGACCTGTCCCATGTCTCTGATCATGAGCATTACTCATGGCCTGTCCCTCCATCATGTGCCCCTCCCACTCCCAAGCCTGTCTATACCAGTCTGTGCACACACAAAGCCTTCGCATCGCACTTGACTTCTGCATGGTCTGCTGGTAACACAGTCTTCAACTTCCTTGTCGGAGAAGTCACATGGCTCCCCAAGGAATTGAGAAGGCTGGAGGAAGTAGGCATGCCTGTACTGTAGTGGAGAGAAGCAAGGTGAGCCAATGTCAGGACTCAGGGACCTGGGAAGATGAGGGAGATTGGATGCAGATGGGTCCCCAGCCAGGTTATGTATGGGCTCCAGGAGAGCACGGAATGCTCTGATTACTGCTCTCCCTGCCCTTTTACTCCTCCAACTATGCATCCTTAAGGATCTGCTTGAGTCTTCCCCCAACTGGACTCAGAACTCTCTGGAGGTGGGCATCTTGTCTTGAATCTGTATCTGCAATGATCTGTGAAGATGTGTTGAATGTAGGAAAGGCATGGGCTTGGAATCAAACACTAGTAAGTGGATTCATACACAGCTCTATAAGAATAAATAAACTCTTTTTCAGTTTAATTACTTCAGTAGGTTAATGTACACTCCTTGATTCCATTAGTATATTATGAATGAAAATGCACATGCTTTGCCGCCACAGCTGACTGGACCTTTCTAATTGTGTGGTGTCAGGCTAGTAACTTAACCTTTGTAAATCTCAATATACTCATCTCTATACTGGGAATAATAAATTACCTGAATGTATAGTTACGTAATTTAAAATTAAATATATAATTTCAATCTCGTTATGCTTATCTAGCATATAATAGAATTCAGTTTTTATATCTATTTTTCTTTTATCAATAATGATTTTTAGCAGTAGATTTTGTATATCTATACCTTGTTCATGTATTCCCAAAATATTAATTGAACTGCTTGTTGTTGAGAAAGGTATGTGTCATTTTTGCTTGCTTGCTTGTTGGCTGGTTTTAAATCATAATCGTGTCCTCTAGCCTGCCTTCAGGCAGATGGTGGTGGTGATGGCCCTGTAAGTGTCAACACGGTGTGATGGGCACTTGATGGGAATACAGAGTGCTCTGTGTGCTCCTGTGGCATCCTCAGGGCAAACCCAAGCAATGGTGGAGCATTTCTATAATAAATATCACCTAGGCTGAAACTTGCAAGTTGAGGAGGACTACCATGGAAAGCTGGTGAAAAGTTGGAAAAGAAGAGCAATCGGGGTGGAGGAAATTGCTGAGCCAAGTTGAGAGACAAAGAAAACAGCCATCATGGTTGAAGAAAAGAGTGCAAGACTGAAGAGTGAGAAAGAGTTAAAGCCCATAAGATAATGAAAAGGACAAAGCTGGAGGCATCACAATGCCTTCCTTCAAAATACACGACAAAGCTATCATAACAAGACAGGTGAGAGTGGCGTAAAAACAGATATACAGACCGATGGAGCAGAGCAGACAACTGGAAATGAATCCGAATACTTACAGTCAAACGATTCTCAACAAAGGCACCAAGAGCATGCACTGGAGAAGGGTCGCTGGGAGAACTGGGTATACCTATGCAGAACAATGATACTGGACCCCCCACCTGTCCAACAATCACCTCCAAAAAGTGAGACCCCAAGCTGTGAAACTACTCAAGAAAACACAGGGGAAACACTTTAAGACATTGGAATAGATAAAGAATTTTAAAAATAAGATTTCAAAAGCAAATGCAACCAAAGCAAAACTAGACAAACGGGTTATAGCAAACTCAGAAGCTTCTGCTCAGCAACAGAAAAAGTCAACCATGTTAAGGGACAAACTACAGGATAGAAGAAAATACTTGCAACCTATTCATCTGACAAGCAGTTAATATCTAGAACATGTAAGGAGCTAAAACAACTCAACAGAAAAAAGACCTATGTAGCTTCAAAATGTACAAATATTCTGTATAGGTATTTCTCTAACGATGATACGTAAATGGCAAGGAATCAGAGAAAGAGGAACTCTTATACACTATTGGAGGAAATGCAAATTAGTATAGCCATTACACAAAACAGTATGGAGGTTTCTCAACAACTAAAAAGAGAGCTACTTTATGGCCCAGCAACCCAAATACTGCATATATATATATATATATATATACACACACATATATATATGTATATGTATATATATACATATACATACACAGACACACACACAATTCAAATCATTATATCAAAGAGATGCCACATTCACATTTATTGCAGTATAATAGTGAAGATCCTGAATCAACCAATATGTCTGTCAACAGATGAATGGATATTTTAAAATGTAATATAAATCACAATAAATATTATTAAACCATAAAAAGCATAAAGTCCTGTTATTTGCAGCAACATGACCAATATATGTTCTTACTCATGTATGGAAGCTAAAAACCTTGTTACATGGAAGTAGAGAGTGGTGTACAGGTCTCTTGAGGGTAGGAAGGGTCAAAGGGAGGGAGATAAAGAGAGGAGAGAGGATGGAGTGGGGTAAGGAATTCTAATGTTGTACATCACAGTGGGTGATTGTAGATTAGTCAACTTTTTTGTTCCTGTGACCCAAGGACCTGATAAGAGTAATTTTAGGAGGAAAAATTTATTTGAGGGCTCCCAGTTTCAGAGTTCTTAGTCCTTGGAAGGCCAGCTCCATTCCTTGGGGTTCAGGCAAGGCAGAACATCATGGTGGAAGGCATGGCTCCAGGAAGCAGAGAGAGGGTCTCCACTCCAGATACCAAATATATATCCCACAGGTACACCCCAATGACTCACCTCCTCCAGCCACAACCTACCAGTCTACAGCTACCAGATAATCCCCTGATGGGGATTAACTCATTGACTGAATTAAGGCCCTCATAATCCTATCATTTCATTTCAACCCTCCTGAATTGTCTCATACAAGCTTTTGGGACATCTTTCATCCAAACTGTAATAGTAGTCTACAACAATTACTTCTACAATAAAAAAAAACACAAGGGGAGAAGAGTTTGAAGATTTCCAACGCATCAATACATAGAAATGATCATGTTTGAGGAGATGGAAATGCTAATTACTCCTATTTGATTATTACACATTGTATATATGTATCAAGTTATAGGACTCCATTAAAAAGTACAAATATTATATGTCAATTTTAAAATTAGCATAAAATAAAACCATGCTCACACAAGACTACCAGAAGACTAGCCCCAGGCTCCCAAGGCCAAATGGGTTATAGAAGAAATACACCCCAAGTCTAGGTTGAGAGGTTTTGTGGAGACCCTAGCTGGTGACCCTGCAGCTAGGGATGAGGTCTGGCTGAGGGAGTCTGTAGCAACCTTAGAGTGTGGAGCTCTGGCTAGCTGGCTCATGCAGACTCTTTCTGGTTTATGGTGCCAATGAAGCAATTATCCAGATAATTGGATCAATGTTGATAACTCCAGCAAGAAAGCCTACTCTGGGAACGGAATGATTCTCCCTGGCTCTCCCCATTGATCCAATTA
Organism: Aplodontia rufa; assembly: GCA_004027875.1. Classification (NCBI taxonomy): domain Eukaryota; kingdom Metazoa; phylum Chordata; class Mammalia; order Rodentia; family Aplodontiidae; genus Aplodontia; species Aplodontia rufa. Next base: position 17,812 of record PVKS010027430.1, read on the forward strand.
ACTGCAAATTGCCCTGGGCCTACTTCCACAGCCTATTTAGAGTGCTATCCATGACAGGTTTGGTTTCCTAAGGAGCCAGAGACACAGAAGCCATTCTCTTTGTTCTGACACATCTTGTTTTCAGTGCTGGGGTCCTGTGTTCCTGTGTCAGACTTCTCTGAACAAGGGAGGCTGAAGGACAAACGCTGCAGAGATGTGGTTTTACTGGTAGAACTGTAGAGAAGGAGACAGAGACCTGAGTTCAAGGCTTACATTTACTAGTAGTGGACCCCAAAAGTCACTTACCTGATGAGTCTCTGTTTACCTATCTGCTTAACAAAAAGGCGACAACCTTCCTGCTCCTTTGCAGAGATGCCACAAAACAGAATGAGCTCAAATGACAAATATTTACAAAGCACCTATTAGTTGCCAGAAATTGGACTGCACACTTAAGACACAGAATTAAATAATTCTTTACCAGTTTACTGTTTAGTGAAGATAAATAATGAATGCCATAGTGTGAGAAATGCCAGGATACAGGTAATACAACCTACTGATGATTGTAAAGGTTGCTCTGTTTAACTGGAGGTGGAGCTAAGGAGCTATCATGGAAGGTTTATAAAAAGAGGTGGTCCTGAGCAGAATTTCAAATGAAAAGCGGGTGCTTGACATTGAAGGACATGGGAGATGCCACTCCTGGCTGGGAAAGCAGCATGAATGAAGGCACATAAAGTGGGAGGATGAGAGAAATGCAAGCAGGTACTCAGAATGCTGGGGGGTACTGCACGGAGATTCAGACTCGGTTAGATTAATGCCAGTCAGGACCTGATCTTCAGGGCCATGGCAAAGACTTTGAATGTTTTGAGCTGAGGAAAGACAGTTTAGACTTAGCTTTCCCTGTCTGCATCATGAGAGATGGATCGAGAGAGCAGGTTGGAGATAGGAAATCTAATAAGGAAACTATAAGGACACATGTGCTTGGAAAATACTGAAGGACCAAAGAAAGGATCTGATTGCTTTCACTCAAAAGCCCAGAGGGGGAAGTTGCATTAACTAAATCAGCCAACATTCTGGATGGCCTACTATGTCCCAGGCACTGTTGCCAGTGCCTCAGCTAGCCTTGCAGATGGTCAGGACTCCAGGAAGCTTAGACCTCCCCGAGGCCTGGGCTCTTACCCTTTTCTTCTGACAGGGGTCACAGGCAGTCCAGGAGGACCAGCTGGACAGTTCACAATCAATAGGCATTGGGGAGACATCCACACTCCGTATCTGTCTGCTCTTAGCTAGGCTCCTGTTGACTGTATTTGATTCCAGGGGACACAATCTTTCACCTCTAAAAAAGTCATCATAAAAGAATAGCATCAAGTATAGAAGGGAACATGTACACCTCCAACCATCTACCCTCCCACCCCATAAGTAGGTATTTATTCACTTGTGCAAAGCTTTTAGTTGATCATCCCAGCACAGGTTAATTCATCCAATAAATATTTATTGAACATGCAATAGATGCCTCACATTAAGGCTAGCTGTCACCAAAACTTGCATCAACACACAGTCCATTAGTAGTTGGTCTGGTTTTTCAACTGGTATGCACTTCTCTCTTCTCACCTATATGATGGGGTTAATCATATCTACCTCATAAGGCTATTTCTGGGAATAGAAATGATAGTCTATGGGAAAGCACTTTACAAACTCTAAAGTACAGGGAATATAGCTAGATGCATGATCCTCTGCCATTCATTCACCACCTCCGAGCCTCTGTTTTACGTTCCTGAAAATGGGAGGTTTGTACAAGATGGTCTTTAAGGCACTGTTTCATGCTAAGAGCCTATGAAACATTTGCTGTAAACAAATGATGTTCAGGGTATGGTGCTATGGGGGATACAGAGAAATACAACACAGGCTCTGCCTTCTGGAACTCAGTTTGTCTTAGAGCAAGACAAGAGGAACATGTCTCATGTCTTAGCTCTATGGAACTTCACTCATGAGGCACAGTATTGAGGCGTGCAGGTCCCACGGCCAGAGTCATGCTTGAAGATGCTTGCAGGCTGGGTGGGGGTAGGGAGAGCCTGGTTGCAAGGTAGCAGGAGGGAGGCTGGTGCAGGAAGCCAATGAGTGATGTGAGCCTGAGCTGCAGCAGCAGCCAGGGGAGAGGGTGGTGTGGTCAGCTGTCAGGTGGAATGCAGAGTAAGTAGCAGATAATTTGTTGGGGCAGAGGGGTAGAGACAGGAAAGCACTTAGGTTGATTCTGGTTTTCAGTTTGAGTGTGTGAGTCAGTGGGTAACACAGGAGGAAAGAAGTTTGGGGAATGTGGCTGAGATGTGCTGAGTTCCAGGTGTCCATGGCACATTAACACAGATACATTCAGTGCATGCTTCCTGTGTGGGTTTGGAACTCAGGAAGAGAGCTCTGTGCTCAAGGGACAGAGCTGATCATGAAAAAGCTGTGGAACAAGATGAAATTGCTCTTGAGAGGAGATACAGGGGCAAGGATGAGCCCCTGAGGAGCATGGCACCATGACAGACCAGGAGAGACAGGGCCAACACAGCTGAGGTCATGGGAAGCCTGTGGAGGTGAAGTCAGGAGATGCAGGGCAATTGAACAACAGGAGACCTGAAAAGCATCTAGAAGGTTAGGAGATGCTTTCGTTGAGTACCTGGCACACAGTGATCAGTGGTGAATGAATGAGCTTGTTATTTACTCTGCCTGAGACCCCAATGTATCCATAAGTAATATGATGGGAATATAGTGATTTTTCTCCTGAATGTATTACACTGTAAGATTTTAATTTGTGTTCCTTTTCAAGCCTAAAAAGGAAACAAGAAAAAAGGAACAAAGATGTGCTGAGCATCCTTGACATGCGTATTCCATGCTGTGCTAGGTGTTTCATGCATGCGTTCTTGCTTGATCCCCACAGCAAGGCTAGAAGGCAGCTATGGATCATTGCCACCTGGACACTGGAGGAAAATGGTCCAGATGGGCTGTGGCACTTCCACAGTTGTGTGGCTGGGATACAGCGACATTGGGATGTGAGCTGAGGTCTGTTTGGCTCTAGAGGATGTGCTTTGTCAGAGTCCCGACCCAGTATCTGCTCCAGCAATCCCTTCCAACCTCTCCATAAGGGCCCTCACCCCTGTGCCCAAGATTGAGTCATTAGGGAGAGGATCACGAATCTACCAGCTCATACACTGGGTGTCACTCCAGACAAGGTCATTAACAGTACATTCTCACTTGGCAAAAGCCCTAAAAAGAAGGTAATATTAACTACAGTAAAATCCATCTCAGTGACTGCCCCAGAGACCAGCAAAAATCAATTGCCTAGTAAAGTTGGATCTTTAATGAAAGGTCAAAGACGACTGGAAACCACATGTGGATACTTTAAAATGGTTACTTGAGGCAGGATGCTACATGCCAGCAGGGGTCTCAGAGTGGGCTCCTATCTACTAATTTGCCCACGTTTGACAAAACAATATTGTCTGTGATTTGGCTTCTCTTAAGTATGTATTTGACAGCTTGGCAGGGTATCCTCTTTCTATTTCAACTATAAAACAGTCGCATTGTGTTTTTTTGCAACTATCAAACCAACTCTGGGCCACAGTCAAGACTGAGTGGATGAGTAATGTACACACTAGCTATTAAAAGTCACAGTTATTTTCCTCCCTGAGATTTGAAAGCCTGTTAATGGGCAAGATGATCACTTATAGAAGGAACTTGGTAAGAAGTAGTTATAACCACCGATCTTTCATTTTTGCACCCAATTTTCATTATGGAGGTGGCGATATAATGAAGTAATCAGCTGAATAAATAGTATGTTTGCAAATTACATTAGATAAGATGCATGTGGTTTATTAGTGCTACAAAATGCAAATCTAAAAGAAATGCCAGCATTAAATTGTGTCTTTAATTCCTGGGAATAGCATGGAACCCCATAAAGCATGGGTTCAATGGGGACCTCTGTAAGGTTGGATACGCTTTCACCCTTTTGATTTTCTATGTATGAAAAACATTTTGACCAACTGGCTTTACTTCTGTCAATCAAAATCCTCTGTATGTACACAGTCTTGAAAAATTAAACATGCCTAAAAAAGTACAAAAGAGAAAATCATAAACACTCATGCATGCACGCCCAGATTGACAATTGCTAACTTTTGGCACACTTGCTTTAAGTCTTTTGTTGTAACATTTAAATCCTCTAAGTTGGATATGTGTGTTTTGCACTAGCCCTGGTGCCCTTTATCTCTCCCCTTTACAGATCATTGTTATAAAAACTTAGTGTGGATCCTTCCAGTCTCTTTTAAATATTTTCACAAATATGCACCATATATAGCATTGCTTTTGTTTGCTCATGTCCTATGGTGCATATGATTCTGCATCTTGTTTCTGCCAATAAACTATGCATTTTTGAGGCCTCTCCATGGTGATTCATAAGATCCATTTCATTTCTTTTATCTGGAAATTCTATCCTGCGACATATATTGCTTTTAATTTATTCTTTTTCATTTGGAGGAACAATTATACTTCTCAGTCCTTTTGTGATTGCATTGCAATGCTGTAATAAACACCCTCAAAAGAGATCTTGAACATGTATGTGCTCAGTACTCAAGAGTTGGCAAGGATGCTCCTTTCCTTGGGGTGCATGGAATGCTGTTGCCAGCATTATGACATATCTCACTGGGTCCAGGTCTCCCACTCTCTTTCTAACAGGCGTCTCTGATCAAAATAAAGATGGATCCATCAGGTAGAGATGGATTAGGTCAGCAGTAAATTTCAAGTCATCAGCTTCCATGGATGGGGCACATCAATATCTTTTGGCTTTCAGTAGGAAATGCCCTGACACAACAACTTTCTTGCCACACACAATTTGTTAAGCAGCTGTATTCCCTTTGCAAACAACATTCTTCCTCTTTGCTAGAAGCGGGCAGCTTCTGGGTGGCAGTTTTTCAGTTTCTGTTTTCTCCATTCTTTGGTGTTATAGACTTGAAATTTAAAGCAACATCTCAAGGCAACAAATGTGTAGTCCAGAGACGGAGCAAGAGCGTGGGAATCCAGCATGTCTGGCAAACCATGCAGGTGGAGAGGACAAATACATTAGTAAGGGGCAGAAAGATGCAGGGAGCATAAAGGGGATTCTGGAAACTGCATTTGAGTCCTTATTTTACTATGTAGTAAGGAAGTAGCCCTGGAACAATAATACTGTCTCTCTAGGCCTTTGTTTTCTGTTGCTGTAAAAACTGTAAACAATAGCACCTACCACCAATAGCTGTGGGAGGAGAGGACAGATGTGAAATGCCTGGCACAGTGGCCATCAATAGTAATCAAGAGGTCTTATGACAGTGTGACCTGATTACAAGATTAAATAAAAATGAAAAAATTTCGTAGTTTAAACAAGGAAGTTTAAGCATTTTGTGCTCCAGAGCTGAACATCTTTTTCTCTGCTTTTACAACTGAAATTCAAATACAAGCTAGTTCCAGGACTGCCGGTAGGAGCCACTTGTGAAGGTGAGAACATTAATCCTAGATCCAGGTAAGAGGCGAATCCCTCTTTCTCTGAAGGTCAGTCTGCTCATCCACATGGAAGGAATAAGATATAACACTCCCTTGTGACACAGCTGTGACGGTTAGGAAGTTCTCCAGCATGTACTATCCCCACTTTCCTCAGATGTGACTTTCCTAATTATAACTCTGATGGCTTTGTTCCTTCAGTTCAAACCCTTCAATGGCTCCCCATTGCCTACATGATAAGACCCAAACACCTTAGCAGGCACTCCAGTGCACTGCTTAGCACTCCCCCAACTCTGCCCGTGCTCAGACTCCTGCTTACTCCTACCTCCTCATACCTTGTGGCTCCCCTCTTGCTCTATGCTCACAGCTACTGAAATGCACTTGAATCCCTGCGGCAAGCCAGGTTCTCCCTCGCCTCCATGCCTTTGGCTATGCTGCTCCATCGGCTTGGCACATTCTTCCCCTCCCCAGACCCCATGCCCAGTAGAGATCGCCACTCCCTCCCTTGTCTCCTGTTTGGTCTTGTTCCACCTCTTGCAACAGCACAGAGAGTATGTGCTCCCATGCTGGCATTCTCCATGACAGCATGAGTTTGCTGTACTGCGTTCATCTCCATTTCCTCTCAGCCCAATACGGGGCTGTGACAGGACACAAGGTAAGGTTTCTGTGGCTTCTTAAACCCTCTGTCCCAGACACAATTCCTTGGGTCCTGTGTGCTTCTCTGTGCACGCATGGTGCGTACAAGGAAGGCCTTGGCACCTAGCGAAGATGCGAGTCTCGATCATCTCATTAGTGATAATTTGCATATGCAGTGGGTAGTGAAGCCTCATAGTTCTGGTCTCGGGGGTGGACCCTAATGAGGGCTGAGTAGCCAGCAGAGCTCAGACCAAGGGCATATGCAACAGGGGGACTTGGAATTCCTCTCGCTAGAGGGGGTTATGCTCAGATCGCAGCTTTGGACCAAGCAAAAGGAATGACATTAACAGTCTCTCTTCCCATAGGAGTGCTCACAAGGAGACCTGGGATCCGGAGTGCTTCAATGTCTCATAGCAGAGGTGTCTCCTGCACCAAGAGGGTCCCCAAATTGCCAAATCACAGATTCCCTTTCACTGGAGCCCAAATTTGAGCTCCTGCTAAAATATTTTCTTTAGCTTGTCTTGTATTCCATTAATGGGGACTCAAAATGATGAAATATATCAGTTAGCATTTAACTGCTGAGAACATCTGGAGAGAGAGAGAAAAAGAGAGAGAGATGAAGGTAGGGAACCTGAGCACCCAAAGATTTTGGGTTGGTAAGTAGGTGGAATAGGTCACTCTCATATATTAAAATCATTCAGATGAACTAAGTTCTCTTTTCCATATACAATAAAACTTCTCTCTCTCTCTCTTTCTCTCTCTGTGTGTGTGTGTGTGTGTTGGGTGCTGGGTATTGAACCCAGGGCTTTGTGCATGCTGTGCAAGCACTCTACCAACCGAGCTATGTCCCCAGCTTCCAACAAAACTTTTGTATAGAGTCAGACCCAGACTTTGTTCAGATCACAGAACAAGTACCCTATTATTTTTAGCATGACAAATACATTTAAACATGTCAGTTTCTTTTCTTAAAGAATCGTTTTTATTTATTATCTGGTTTTTGTTTCTCCAATGTGGTGCTGGGGTTTGAACCCAGATCTTTGCACATACCAGGCAAGTGCTCAAACCGCTGAGCCACTGCTCCAACCCTAAACATGTCAGTTTTTCAAGGGGAACTTTGTTGAAGTCATCACTTGTTTCCACAATAATTTGAAGGGAACTGTTGATACTATTTTATGAGAAGCATGAAAATTGCTTCAAGAGATGTTCCACATCCCAAAGGCATGCAGTATTATGAGGCTTGGGTCGCCTGCCATGGGATCCAGCATTCATAACCATCACTTACCTGGAGCCAGGCAAACCGAGATTACCCACAGCAACACAGAGAAGAAACACCTCTGCCAATGGCCTCCAAGTCCAGGCCCCTGTCTTCATTCTTTCCATGTGACAGGAGATCCAGCAAGGCTCCTCAATGCAAAGAAAGCTGCACAGTGAATGCCACTGTCAACTTTTGTCCCCACAGAGCAAACAGCTCAGCAGAGTAAACAGGGCCACCAATGCCTGGAAACGCCACAGACTTTGCACAGACAGAAAACTTGCCTGTGACACTCAAACCAAGGATAAGGGTAGAAACTCCACAGCACAGCAACTCGGTTTTTATTCTTGTGTGATCACGTGTGGGTGAGCTGCAGGGGAGATGTGCTGTTAGTGAGGCCGTAACGATGGTGGCTCTCAGTTCAAATTGCCTGGGTGCAAATGCTTTCTCTTACTAGCTTACTAAAAAAATTCCTTGACTTCTGTGCCTCAGTTTCCTCACCTGCAAATGGTAAGGATTAAATAAGTTAGATCAGGAAAGTGCTCAGAACAAGCCCTTGCTGAGCTCTCAGACATGAGCTATTCTTACTAGGTAGATGTAGGATTTGGAGTTAGAGGGCCCCAGGTTTGAATCTCAGTTGTGCCTCTTTGTAGGGCTCTAGAGTCTACTTATCTAAGTTCTTTCTGTTTGATCCACTAGCTGTGTGACACAGGGTAAAGTATTGATTCTTTCTAGGTTCAAGTTTAGTCAGCTATAACACAGGAATAATAATAATAATACTATTCGTCTCACAGGATTAGATAAATCCAGATATTCAAATAACTTTGAACATTGCCGGACATATACTATGTGCTTTCTCTATAAATTGACTAATATTTTATTGTCTTTTATTCTATTTCCTCATAAAAATGGAAAGAGCTATGCCACCAATCTCTCAGAGTTGGAGAATCAGATGAGATATTAAATGTGAAAATGTTGAACAAATGGGCATTATAAGAATGCTACAAAAACAATGATCCAGATATATGTTGTTCTTGTTGTTTCATACCTTGAGCAGAATTTTGTTATATTTAGGGGGAAATAGGTGGCTTCCTGACTTTGTGGGGAAGAGAAGAGCAGTGGACGATTGGAACAGGTAGATTTAACATTCTTCTGACATTTGCTATGGATCTTAAAGAGCACAGACGCGGATAGACAGTCCTGCCCTTCGCCTGTCACCTCTCCCACGTTCAAGTCAGGGGAGACTTGTTGTCTTTCCTCCAGGGCTGAGCATGGCTAAGCAGGCATCCCTTACAGATCCTGAGTCAAGTTGGTTTTGTCTGAGTGTGGCCAATTGCTTCTGCCATATCATCCTGTTGTTCTGGATGGTTCCCTGCCATCTCTCACTATTATACTGAAGCACTCTTGAAATGGTGTCATCCATGCAAACATCTACCTCAAATTTCTAGAAATGCTCTCTAGATTGCCTGTGACCATATGTGACCTAGTTATTTCACATTTGAGTCCTGAAAGGCACAGTGATTCAGCCCTGATTTCAAAGTGGAAAAGGTACCACCCGACCATGGAGAGGAACATGAGACTATGGCGTGACTCAGGCAATGTGCAAAGGTCTGAAGCTCTCAAAAGTACCTTTCTGACTCCCCAGAATCAATGAAGTCAAGTACATACTGCCCTTGCAAAACCAATCTGCCACCATGAAGGGCTGAACCAACCTGGTAGATGACCATCCTCTTGCTGTTGGTACTGCAGGCATAAGTGAGAAATCTTGGGGGGAAAAGCTGACATCCCAGTTTGAGGGTAGGCTATAAAAGGGACTCCATGCACTTCAGCAACTTACTTAAACTCTCCAAGGCTCTATTTTCTCATCTGCAAAATGGGGGTCATAATTCATTGATGCCCACTTCATAAGGTTGTTTTGAGGTCTGAAGGTATAAAACATGAAGCCCTTAACCTCATTTCTGATGTGAGTTGGAATATTTTTAAGTGCTAGGCCTCTCTCCTCCTGGCCCAGCCCTGCAGTGTCTGCCAGAGCACGGGCCGTGGAAAGACACAAGAAGAGGAAGAGCAGAGAGAGAACGTGGGGAGGCCTAGAGCACATTCATTGTGCCCCAAACATAGGACACAGTTCTGCTGCAGACTCCTAGAGCTCATAGGTGATTTTAGCAAAGTAGCTGGCTACAAGATCAACTCCAGCAAATCGCTAGCATTTCTTTACACCAACAACAAATCCGCAGAAGAAGAAATCAGAAAATCTCTCCCATTCACCATCACTTCCAAAAGAATGAAATACTTGGGTATTAACCTTACAAAGGATATTAAAGACCTATTCAAAGAAAATTA